>BQNB010020782.1:0-65067 GCA_026074375.1 Tanacetum coccineum | reverse complement strand
ATTTTTGCTCATATGTTCTAGAACAAATATGTTTTAAAAAAACATATTTGTTTTAAGGAATTTGATGAGAAATTGAAAATACAAATTTTTTTCTTTGAAGGTGTGCATATTCAAAGAAAAAAATTTGTATTTCTAATTTCTCATCAAATTCTTTAAAAAAATATGTTTTTTAAAACATATTTGTTCTATTTAGAACATATGTGTAGAAATACAATTATTGAAGGCGTGCATGTATGTTTTTGAGAGTTCTCGCAGTTCTCGCACTTAATTTGATGCTGAAAATAAAGTCTCCCTATATATATATATATATATAAATATTTAATAATTCAAATAAAATAATAATATTTTATTATTATTTTCGTCTTATTATCGGGCTAGCGAGGTAATTACAACGTCTTGTTATTTTAATATGTCCATGACCCATAGTTTTTACCTCGACACTTAATCTTCCATGAGAATCATCCTTTATTTCTTTAAATCAAATCGACACAACGACTATAAATATTAAATATTTAAGAAAAGGTTTCGAGGAAAAATATATCATTTGTCTTGCATTAAATTTTCAAGTAAAATAACTATTTATTAAAATCTTGAAAATTTACCCCTTTTTAAGTAAAGTTTCTAAGTATGAATTTCTTTCGAAAATTCGGCATGACCCGTACGTCTATATGACTTTTTCCAAGGTTGCAAACCTTAATCCCAAACACTTTTCACAAACCCAACATTTTTCGACAAAACACAATATCAATACCTTCAACACGTTTTATCCAACCGTAATGAAATAATCCTTTTTTATTCGACAAGTCCAACAAAATCCCCTTTAGTCCAAACCAAATCCTTTAGTCTATTTACAAGTCCACTAATTCATTTACTTGTTATTGGGCCTTATGGCCCATTATGGTCTTTAAGTAATTAGCCCGACAGCAAAACTTAGTCCATACCTCTTTGCATAAGTCCAAAATATAAATCAAAACCCAATGGACCTTAAGCCCATTAAGCCGAAACAAATATAAGCTATAAGCTCATAATATTTTATATTTATATACGCCGAAAACTAAATAAGGCATACGCTTTTTGATATACGCCAAAAACCAAATAAGCCATACGGTTTTTATATACGCCGAAAACCAAATAAGCTATAAGCTTATCACATAAGCCAAAAACCAAATAAGCTATAAGCTTATCATATAAGCCGAAAATAAAAGCTCAAAATAAGCCAAGTCCAATAAGCAAATCTAATAACCAAATCCAATAACCAAATCCATTAACCAAAACCAAGTGGGCCGAGCCCACCTTGGCGTCGAACCAAAGCAACCAAACAGACCCTTATTGGGCCAAGCCCAAACAAAAACAAATAAACCTAAATAAGCTATAACCTAGCTTATTGAATAGGCGAAACTTCAAAATAAGCCCTTATTAAGCACTTTTATAAAATGTAAAATTACCACAACAACCATTTTATTCAAACTTAAAAATCCTTTCTTTTTTTATATAAGCCGACGCACAAACACCCCCTTTATTCACATTTTCGTTTTCCAAGATTCGATTTTTATGATGATCAACTTGTACAACTAGTGTTTTAACACCATAATATCTATAAAAGTACAACTTTTAACAAAGTTTAGAAAACTTACAAGTTTGGATGACCTTGGTTTGGTTTTGACGCGAAAAGAATGAACTCTTACACCTTTTATATAACCCGCGTCTACTAACTAGCAACCCACTATCTATTCTAAACACGTGTTCTTGAGAAAAATCTACAAAATCTTGGTTTCTTTCTTCCTTGTGGTTCGTCTGGTTCTAGAGAGAGAGGGAGAGAGAGAGAGAGAGATTTTTGTGTTTTTGATTTTCAAAATGAGATGCATGAATGAGAATTGTGTTAAGCTGGTGGAATATTTGTGTACTAGGGGAACACTTTAGCAAATTTTTAGCCCTCTTGTCCCCTCTCACCCACACTAGGCATCCAAGCATCCTAGGAGGCCTCGGGTTTTCCTTTTTGCGTCGGGATCTCTTAAAAACTCAATTTTCATCTATTTAAAACATCAACCGGACTTAGTTATTATTTTCATTGCGTTTAAAATCATTTTTTCATAAATCTATGTTATTCACACGACACCTATCACATTAAATTGCTACAAAAAACCATTTTGAGCCGTTGTCGGTCGACTTCGGACCGAAAACGTGAATTTTTGACAAAACTCAACCGAACCTTGCTCATCCATTTAAAAAACTTCAAACCACAAAATATGATTTGACAACTTATTTTCAACCAAAATTTCACCTTTTTACGACCGTTACAGTCTTTTACCGAACTTCACGAAAACAACCGTTTTCTAATAACTTTCAAATCTCACACTCACGATTTACGTTTTAAACCAACGTTATTTTATCATTATGAATTTATTAAATAAATAAACTCATTAACACATTCTCGAATTCATTTAATCTCCATTCTCGGATAAACTGTCATGCCG
Source organism: Tanacetum coccineum (assembly GCA_026074375.1). Lineage (NCBI taxonomy): Eukaryota > Viridiplantae > Streptophyta > Magnoliopsida > Asterales > Asteraceae > Tanacetum > Tanacetum coccineum. The sequence continues at coordinate 62,593 of BQNB010020782.1, read as the reverse complement.
GTACGCGCTATGTGACGATTTTTCGCTAAACGCGGGAAAATTTCCCGAAAAGCACTGAAAACCTCAAAACCACTCTAAAATATAAAAACGAATCAAAAGTGACTCATTTACGAATTCAAAATTTCCATCAAACCCCCGGTTAAACCGAAACCGTTTTTACGCAAAAATAGTCAACAGAAGTCAACTTTTCAGCTTTCGTCAGGAAAACTGGCAAGATCGAAAGACTTCAAAATACAAAATTATAATATTTTATAATACTTAACCCTGGGTAAATTACCGGTTATCACAAAAAGAAGACTGGAAAAATTCGTGCAAAGAGGTATGTTTTTCTGCCAGAAATAGTGCAGTATTCATACACAGGAATCCCAACGGTCATCTGCAGGCGGTCATGGCGGTCCCAGATATATCTGGGGGCCGCCAGACCTATAAGGGGGCCACCCAGTAGACTCCGCTCCTGTTTTTATCTTTTTGTAGGGAAGGTTGTATCTGGTATGGAATCTTCCATTTTGGGGGGAAATTTGAATTTCAAATTTAAGTTTTAAATAAAACTTTTCTTTTAATTTGAAAATATTTTGTATATTTATTTTTGTGAAAATACTTTTATAAAAATGTGATGGTTAAGAAAAAATATTTTCTTGATCACTAATCGTGCTTAATGATTTGTTTGTCCATACCTTAAGTGATTACTAATCTTAGAAATGGAATTTTACGATTAACAATTTGTAAACGTTTATTTTTATCGTAATTGTTTTTACATTTGGTTATTATCAAAACATTGAGAAGTCAAAAAATATAAATAACGTTTTTAGACATTATTTGTATTAACATTTTGATTAACTCAAAATAAATCTCCAAACACATCACTACATCACTATGCATTGCAAGTCATAGGATATGATACTCAACCACTTAGGAAACTCACAGTTTGACTAATGTCCATGGTGTGACATTTCCAATGGGCCTTTCCAATATTTATCGAACCATGAATACCTTATATATCAGATTTCAGCCAAATCTTATGCTATAAATAGTTTGTGCTTATATTACTCCCATAATATAAACACTTTGAATAAATCTCGGATCGCTTTTATTAGTATTACATGAAACAACATTATTCGGGGATTTAAACATGAAAATACAGAACACATAAAGTTCATAATGGATAACTCATATCTGATATCATATTCATTATGCAATTATGCTATATAGTTCCAATATCCAGATACTAATGGCATAAATGAAATAGACTTTAATAACTATTACGAGGCGTTTATACCCGTGCGTTGCACCAGGCTTGGTTTTTGGTAAAAATCAGACTTTTACTTATGTGAAGCATCATATAACTTAATAAGTGTTTATGGCGTAATGTTGGTTTTTGGGGTTTGGTCCATGCAATTTGTTTCATGCGTTGCATCGGGCTTTGTAAAAAATTGTTTCTTAGTCATAATGTTGAACCGAAATCATTCAAGTATAAATCCGATGGTGCATCTGATTGAAATGTGTAATTCAAAACATAAAGTGTACAAATTATCTCCCATAATATATTGGTAATATCAAAATTTTATCATTCGTGTAAGTTAACTGCTATAAACATTGTAATTCCTTGCAATCTACTTAATTCCATAAGTATGATAAAAAAAAGGATCATCTCCTTAATTAAAAAAAGAATAAGTCAACACATGGCATACAAATCAAGATCAAAATTTTTGGCTTGGAGTGTTATTTTAAACTCATTGGATGTCATCTTTTCTACAATATTTAGTTACATAAACAAAACTTTTTTGAGGTTTAAATCCATCCAAAGCTCCACCCAATCAATGCTTTTGACTTGTTTCCTTCACATTCACTCCATCAGTTCACCTTTGAATATTCCTTTAATCTTTCGCGACATCCACATGAGAGCCCATATGACTGCAAAACAACGCCAACATATGACTTATAAGATTATTTGGGTGTCAGCTTGAACAACTGCAAAATGATGTACCCACAGTGAGATTTCCACATTGGTGTGACTTTAAACTCGAAATCTTATAAAAAAAATCATGGGTCATTTATTGTAAAAGGATGGCTTTACCTTCATCCATGCCAGTTCTCGGTACCCTTGAACACACTTCCAGCTTCAAAGTAAATGCTCCCTTCATAGTTGCACCCTCTTCAATTGTGCCGCAACAGAATACGATCTAACTTGGGATTCATTGCCTAAAGATACGAAGGTCACTGATCCCTACATGTGTAGAATAACAAGATGTAACGCTTTAGTTAGGTTGATTGATCAATTAAAACATTTATTAAAGAGACGAGTTGAAATGGTGAGAAGCTAAGTACATATAATACGAGATCTTGTGTATCACTCTCAAGAATATTTTTATACATGAGTCATTTTCAATAGGCTGATAATTAAAGCTGGTAAGTAAGATAGTTGTTAAAGATAATCATTTTTAACTTGGGTGAAAATTATAGAAGTATATCAATAGAAATAGCTTAGGAAATCTCTAACAATATGATAAAGTAGTAGACTAAACTTTAGATCATTTTTCCCTTTTTAAAATGCAACGTAATTGCAGTTAGATAAAAAAAGAACAAATTAATGATCTTTTAAACTAAGTAAGGAATAAACTAAAGACTATAAAATAACTAAACATGGGAAATAATGCATGGGTGGTTTGTGGTAACGTGGAGTGTGTTTGGCAAAATTTTGGCAAAAGTAGCAGTAAGGAGCATTATAGTAAGCAGTTGCACCAGTGTGAATGAGCTTTTTCAATAAAAATATTACTCTTTTTGAATTTTGAAAAATTCAATGTTTCGTCTTGAAGCTTGAAAACATTGCTCTTTAAAGAGTCAACCTCTTGTGTGAGTTCAACACACTTTTGACAAGGTTCAATCACCTCTTCATTGCTTGCAAGTTTCTTTACTTCTAATTCGAGTTCACTGACTTTGCTAAAAAGCTTTGAATGTTCCTTTTCTAAAGCATGTTTTTCTTGTAAAAGTTTTCATATGTTTTAGAAAAGTATTTTCTAAACTTTAGTAGTTCCTCATTCTTCTTTTGAAAATTAATAATTTTTTAATCATTATTAGAAATAGAAGGATTAGGTTGTACCTCTTGAGAATCAATTTCCATGAGACATGTTGCATTATTTTAGGGTTCGTCACCATCTTCACTATCACTCCAAGTTACTCTGACAAATGCTTTGTTGTTAGGCTTTGGACAGTTATTGGCGAGGTAATTCTTGTTACCACAATTATAGCACCCGCGTTCACGTCTTGAGCTCTCACCACCTTTAGTCTTTACTTTGCATATGTCGAACTTGTCATGTACCTTGACACCTTTTCAAGATAGTTTTCTAAAGTTTTTAGCCATTAAGTTGATTTATTCGTCTCCATCGCTTGTGTCTTGACATGTACTATTATTACTAGTTTGACCCCTATTAATATTAGCTTTGAGAGCTATTGGCATGGTCCCTTTTTTTGATAGGTTTAGAAATAACATCATCACTTCCTAAGATTGTTTCATAAACCTTGAGATTGCCAATAAGCTCATCAAGAGGAAGTATAGCCAAGTCTTTGGCTTCTTCAATGGCCGTCACCTTTAGTCTTTGGCTTCTTTAATGGCCATAACCTTGGCTCTCCATTTCAATGGTAGAGCACGAAGAAACTTTCTCACGTGATTCTTACTTGAGTAATCCGGATCTAAAGATTTTAGACTAGTCACAATAGCGTTGAATCGGGTAAAGCCGGTATCAATAGTTTCTTCACTAGAGATTGAAAACTTCTCATATTCTTGAGTGAGACGATCAATCTTGCAATTCTTGACTTGTGAATTGCCTTGGTGAGTGATGATGAGTGTATGCCAAACCTCCTTGGCGGTTTTACACATGAAGACTCTTGCATACTCTTTACGCGGTAGGGCGTTGTAAAGAGTCATCTTGGCTTCATTGTTCTTGCCATGCTTCTTCTTTTGATCGTCTTCAAGAAGTTCATACGGCGTTTCCTTCATTATCTTTGTCTTTGAGTCTTTAACTTCATAGTAGAAATTGTCGTTTTGAATGAATTCCCATAAGTCAATATCTTTGGACTTAACATAAGTCTCAACGGGCTTTCCAAAAGCAAAACCTATTTGGTTCTAGCAAAGGTGGTCTTTGCATAGAACACCCCTTGACATAGTTCTCTTGAGCCATGGATATTTACTCAACTTTTTCAAAAATTAGAGTTAGGATTTCGAATTTTTTGAAAAAGAAGTTTTCATCTTAGAACGACTTCTCAGGAAGGTTTTAACGCTTGAAAACTTGAGTAAGCCACACCGATACCAATTGTAAAACTGTAGGGGGGGTGAAAATAGTTTTCTTGACTTCTTTGAAGTTTATAAACTTTAAGTCTCAAAAGAGTCAAGTGGTGTACTAATCTACTTTGTAATGAGAACAATAAGTAGATATAGAGAAGAGGAGAGAAAAATAGACACCACAATATATACTAGTTCGGAAAGGGGGGTTTAGTCCTTTCGTACGTCCAGTTGCGAATCCACGACACCGATACTATTCCTAGTATAATCCTTATGGTGGACTGCAAACCGTATTACAATTTAACTCCACCGGCTTTCAACAAATCCCGAGGCTCGCACAGAAGAGTTACTACCTACGGTATTCCACCCTCGGAATCCACCCCTAAGAACCCATAATTTGACTTAACCTATTACTATAAAATCCTTCCCCTTGGAAGCTTTCCAAAACCCCAACTAGATCCCCAATGATCTAGGCTTGATCCCATGGATACAAGACTTCCCTTACAACTCAATTGATTGTATAAAAGATAGTTGAACCAAGTCCTAACCTAACCTAGAGACTCGATTCTAATAGAAAGGGTATGAGAAAGAAGACACTCGATAAAACACACAAGTATGGATTAGGTACTTGTGTGGCTCTCTTGCGGAGATGTGTGTTCTTCAATGGATGATAGAAGAGAAGATTAAGAACACAAAGGTGTTAGACTTATAGGATTAGAGGAGAGAAAAGAGAGGAAATAATGTTTGCAAGAGGTGAGGAATACAAAGGCCAAGGGTGAGTATTTATAGGCCAAGAGTCCCAAATTGGGAAAATAATTCGAGTCTGGCGCGCTGCCCACGCGTCAGCGAGGTAGAATCCCAAAATTGTTTTCTTTGGGACTTTGGCATTTTAAATACTTGCATTTATTAAACCCCTAATTGTACTTCACGCTGTGACCTTTCAATCATTCTTATACTCAAGGTCAACCAACTCAAATAGCCATGTGATAAAACATTTGTGAAGTATTAAAAGCGTTTTGCTTATCCGATATTGTAAAGAGAGAAGGATTATCGGAAAGGGGTATTTTAGGTATTCCTCAAAGTGTAACTAGCTTAGTTAGGATACAACTAGAGATTTGAAATAGCTAGTTAGGGTACAAGAGAATATTCTTAGAGTATTCTTTGCTTAGAGAGAAGGGGGAAATTTGAAATTTGAATTTCAAATTTGAATTAGCCACATGTTGGATAAGAGAAGATGAGTTGTGAATGAGTTGTCATGATGTGACATGATGTGATAGAAGGGGGCCTCTTGATCTTAGTTTGAAATGGAGGGTGAGGATGTAAAGAGAAGAGATAAGTAAGATAGGTGATATGGTAAGATCAAGGGTAGAGAGAGTTATGTTTGTTGTATGAGTAAGAAGTGAATGTTTGTGAGATAAGTTATGTTTGTTTGAGATAAGTATTCAATCCAATGGTTGATAAGAGAATGAGAGAGTTTGGATTAATTAGGTGGCTTGATCAAGGGTAGAAGAGAAAGTGTGTTTGTTGTGTTTGTTTAAGAAACAATCCAAGGGTTGAGAAAAGAGTGTGAGAACTTGGATTGATGAAATGGCTTGATCAAAGGTAAGGATGAAGTGTGCGTGTATGTGTGTATGTGTGTAAAAATTGAATGTTATGAAGAAGAAGGTAATAGTGAATGAGTGGTGGAGAATGTTTTGATAAGATATGGAATATCCTTGGTTGGGAATGTAAGGGACATAGGGTATAACAACTACAAAGATAGTACATTGTGTAAGGGAATGTGAATTGGCATATTGAGGATTATTTGGTGAAATTTTATGTGTTTGAAGATGAAGATGAAGAATGAAGATGAAGATGAAGAATGAAGATGATGATGAAATCAAAGGATTGATTTGGGTTTATAATCATATTGCCAATAAGAGAGAAGAGAATGGGCATATGTGATTATGAGATTGTTTAGGACTAAGATGTTTAAGGTATGTGAAGACGATGAAATCACTTGTTGGGTAAGAAAGGGTAAATAAGTGATTAGAAGAGTGAGTTGTAGGATTGTGTAGAAAAAGTATAGACTTGTACATGTGAGGAATGCATGTGAGTTTAAAAACATTTATGGGTAAAGAAGTGAGAAAAGTTAAAGTATGATTAACTTCCAAATACCACAAACTCAATTAGTCATTTAGATTTTAATCCATGATAATCAACAATGGATTTGATCACTAATCATCTTGATGCAAACAAGCTAAGTGCTTTGCATCTTAAGTAAAGCATATCCCATAACGGGAAAGGATGCGTTTACGCAAAGTGACATTTGACTTAGTTTGACCAATAAGGGAGTAAAAACCCATTACGTGATTAGGAACAACATAAATTCAGATTAAGGTCAAATGAATACTTTTGCTTGTTGGTATGTTGAAAATATAATCATACTAGGTTTATAAAGAAGTTTCGGCCTTGGCTAGAGGCGTTTGATAAAAGGTTTGAGTTGGTGTTTTATAGAAAAACAAGAGGATTCGTTTTTGCTCCTCTCTAAGTCTAAACCTCATTTGGAGTGTTTCCAAATGCTCAAATATCATGTGCATACCTTTATTAAAGTTTCCACATGTGTCGTGTAAGAGGAAAGCCGACTTTGCAAAATCCGTGAAAACAGAGTTCGCGAGTGGCGCGCTAGCCACGCGCTGACGCATGCCCAGCGCGCCAGATTCCCGAATCCGTTTTTCAGATTTTGGCTATCGTTTGTTATTTTATGTTTTGCGAACGTTTATTTATCATCGTTAAAATAAAATAGATCTTAGTCAATGTTTCACCAACAGTAAGTACAACACCACCGAGGATTAGCATTAACGGTGTTAATATTATAATCAAAACATACATCATATTACTAAAATGTATCATCTAAACTAAAGGTGGAAAAACAGGTAGGTTAGGCGGATTCATATAAAAACATGCCTGCAATCCGATCACATTCATCAAGGTCATATAATCCAAATGTGCTTCAAAAACCATTGAATGCAACTAACGATATCTAAACTATGAAATTCATTCAAGCATTTTATCGAACACATGATGTTCATTGATTTTAATCAAGAAACTAAAAAATGGCTACCATTAAAAAATAATCATAGCATCCTATTTTAAAATCACACAAAAAATAATCAATAACTCAGAATCAAACATACCTTAGAATGATATTTGATTGTGAATCGTCAATTGGACCTATGAATCTTCAACCTGAAAATTGTTATTTGAGATCGCACAAAAACATCCCGATAAAACCCAATCAAATAAATAAATAATTTATAATTTAGATCAACAATAAAAATTGGGGACAACCAAAAGTGAACCGTAAATCATCAAGGGTAAAACTGTTTTTTAAATATAAAGTTTACAAACCTTGTTCTTGATTGATAAAGAACTGATTTGATTTTCAAATTGCTATCCTCTCATGAAACCCATGGCGTTATTTATGGAATTGATATGTGTTATTTTATAACTCCATGATGCTTTGTAGTCCTTCTGGATATTAATTATTCTTTTGGATTGTAATAATTGGATGATTGGTATGTGCTTAATTACACATACCACTTTCCATTAAAAACGGACTTAAAAGACTAAAAACGTACCAAAAATACATTAGAGGTTGAGTGAATGTTAGGCGCTCAGACTGTGTTGTTGTACGCAGGTATGTGCTCGACACCGCGTGACAAGAGAGAGTGACATAGGGAGGCGGGTCTGACTGCTCAAGCGCTGGGGACTGCCTAATGCAAGAACGCTCAGGTACTCTGCTGGACTAAGACGAGTGCAAAAGAGAGTAAGAGAGAAGCCATCCTTTTCTTATAGATCAATATAAACAATTTATAATTGACTTATACCCTTCTTCTATCATTTAACCAATTTGTGGATCTTTACGAATACAACAGATTCTATCCTTAAAACTTACATGTACTCATTGTACTCTTACAACAAGCTGATTTCTCCAAGCTATATGTATAGATGTGCTAAATTCATAATTAGCACTTATGTACATATACGAGTATCACACAATAATATGTTGGCAAAAACTAAAATATCTTTGAATTATTGATAGAATAATTCTTCTAGCAATATTCAAGATATTGCTTTTACTATGTTTAATTCTTATTGACAGATTTATACAAATCTCCAATAAACAGATATCAATTTATGAAATGACGTTTAATCATAAATCTAAATGTCATTTTTCGAATCTCAAGTTTAATGCCATGATCTTGTTCTCTTGATAATTTTAGTTCTTAAAGGATGTATCCTTAAAAGACCTTAGATTATTTGGATGTGAATCCTCTAAGAATCAAAATGTGAAATGTTTAGGTTCTGAAAATGGATGTTGTGGTCTAGATATTAGTATTAGAACTTGGAGAATTGGGGCTATTGTGGTGGTTATTATATGATGGTACTCCATGGATTAAAGGGTTTTGTCTGATATTTGGATCCAAGGTATCCACCCAACTCTTACCTCTCTTCCAATGGATTTATGGATTGTGGGTTTGATATGAAGTTCCCTGGCACAAATGTGGGTATATATAGGCTAAACAATACATGTGGACCAAGTTGGGGGTATATGTGGTCGGTTTTGAGGCTAAATTCGCGAATTAATTGCATCAGACAGAAAGTGCGGAACACTTTTTTATTTGTGCGCCGTACTTTGGGATGTAGAAAAGTGTGCCACACTTATTTGTAAATGCGGCGGTTTTGGTGCATTTTCAGCTTTGTGACTAAAATCCAAATTGTATAGAATTCTTTCCCGGACGCGTGGGCAGTGGAATCAGGTCAATCCGAGTTTGTATGTCCAAGCTAATGGCAAATTAGTGGACAGGTGTCAGAGATCTTTAATTGAGTTCGTTCTTTGTTTAATGCTTTAAGTTCTTTGTGGTATTCTTTCGTTTTCTTCCATGACACATCTCATGAACCTATAATAGCAAATATAGTCTATTAACTATCGAATGTTCTTATAATTAACCAATATATATATACGAAAAAGAATAGATAGCACATATAGAAATATGTATAAAATGAGCATTATCAAATCCCCCATACTTACATTTTGCTTGCCCTCAAGCAAATCTAAGAAAAGAAAATCAGAAATAAAATTCCTAGATGACAAAATAAGGGAAAATTTAAATTAAATTTTTTTTTTGAAAATATCAAAAATATTGTTGATTTTTTTATAAATAAGCGCAAAAGGCACAAACACCCCCCACACTTAAGGGTTTGCTTGACCTCATGCAAATTAAAGAAAAAATAAGCTTTACAAAACAAAATCAAATTATGAAATTCTTTTTGGATTTTATTATGTAAAGAATAGAAGTGTTTGACATAACCAATGATTTCAAGCTTGTTATAACATGACTAAGCACCTCTTGAAATAAGGAAAAAGTATAATTCACTTCAAACCTTCGTATATGATGTAGAATAATTGGTAAGAAATCACACTCAATTGCTCAGACATGATTCATTAAGATTACCATAAGCTTGTATAAGAGACAAAACTGCACCGACGTGGAGTAAGCACCATGTATAAATATCAAAAGATGACTTTTATTCGGGTTTATAAGTTAGGCTAAGGGTAAATAACTGATATGGGAATTAGGTTGGGTAATTTATTGGAATTTATTTATAATTAAAAATTACATGTCGACAAGTCCAAAGAACCCATGTTGCTAGCCTACCAAACATACACAAAATCCCAGCGAGGTGATCGAACCTCACAACCCCAAACTCGTACAAATGATATAACAATATGCCTCACATCAACTTTTATTCATACTTCACTTTTTTGACTTTTTAATCACTTTTTTATACCTTTTTTTGATTATTTTTTTCACATAACTAATAATTCCCCCACACATAGTATACGCATACACCACCAAAAAAATTACGAACATGTAAGCTGGCTCCATTTCGTATCCGTTAAAAATGGCAACATCATAGCAATGGTGAACAAACTATAAGCAAAAAATCAACAATCATACCTAATCGCATATAGCAACATCCATGTTGACTTTGACAAGGGGTAAGGTAGGTTATGGTTAGATGATTTTTGTTTATTTTTTTAGTAGATGTACGAATCGTAAAGAATTGTTATGCGGGTTTTATACTAGAGGTATCGAGCCACTAAGGATGGGGGGAAGTGCTTACAAGCGGGTTGTATTTTGGTGGGTTGTAAGTAAGTGTAATTAGTAAAAGAATAATAATATGTTAAAGGGATGGGCTAATTTGGTTAATCCTAGATTGCCTCTTTAATCACATAACAAATACCTATATCACGCGAACGTGCTCTACTGCGGTCTCGTAAGATTGTCAAGCAACAGTTCTTGAATCTAATAAAATCACTAGCACACTCTCATTGTAAACAAAAGGAATCAAGAAAAAATATGTTTGTTATAGACAGCTCAAAATCCTTCCATATTTCCTGGAATGATTTTAATGCGCAAGTAATGTCATGATCCGAGTCGGATAGGCTGTATCAATCGGATTACATTTCGTGATTTCAATATACGTTTTTTTTTACATGTTTTATTTTAATTGTTTATCCTAAGTGGCTCAATAAGGAATACTTATTAAATAAGATTGATTGTTTTGTTACAGAGGGCGATAACAAAAGTTATTATTTCTGTAAAAAAATGTGTCTCAATTTTTGAATTCTTGTTCTCCCACAACTGAGAAGTTGAGCATTATGCGTAACTAGAAAAAATAACTTAAAAGTAGAATATGAGAAAATAATATAAGAGAAACGAGACTTCCCGGGGCTCTTAAGTGCTCGGTTGAATTATGAAAGATATGAAGCGAAACAGAGCGTCATCACAAGCATGTGAAATTAACCATATATAATATAATAATCCAAATATATCAGTCCCCAAGTGATAAGACTTCATCCAACCAACCACCACTTGTTTATTAAATCTACAAAACAAACAAAACTACAAGAAAGCGTAAAATTATAAAGCGCACTTTCGGTTAGCATCACGATTGCACATTTAGCGGTGTAACAAGCCTTTAACCCTTGGTATCCCAAGTGAACGAGTATAGTCCCGTGAGGGAGTTCAGCGAAACACACCATCAAAATTCAAACTTTTCGTTTTATATATATTTTTATTGTTTCTCTTTAAATTTTTTTGTATTTATACACAATTTCTAAAACAAGCCACCACACAATGGCACTACGAAATAAACAAAATTAACATAAGTAGGAACATTATGCTATTGTTTAAACATTCATAACACATATTTAAAAATAATAATATGTATAAGGCGATAAGTATATTCTTTTTGAATTTAATTTTTAGTTTACGCATACTATTCAAGCATTGCACTTTTGGTATTTGGTACGTAAACTTATAACGGACTTTACAATAAATCACTCATACAAAGAAGAAAATTAATTATGTATTTATTTTATTTACTTTTTTATTTTATTTTATTTTTTATTCTAACTTTTATAAACATGCACAACTTCCTCAAACACACATTAACAAAATTACTCTATTTTTTTTCTGCAGACCTAGAAGTGCGTCGCACTTACAAAGAAAGTGTGGCGTTCTTATAAACTATGTTTTTTATATTGTTAATGAATTCAATAAATTCATTTGGGCTGGTTAAATATTACAAAATTGGCGCGCCGCCTCTATCAATACGATGTGCGGCGGTTTTATTATGAGAACCTTGTTTTGATTTTCACACTTTATTAGTTTAGAACACATATAGATTACATACATAAACACACATTCAAACATACAAACACAAAACAAAAACTAAACAAACTAAGAAAAGGAAATACAAAACTCTTTTTAGATTTTATAATTTTAACATATTACATAATCATGCAAACAAACACTCACATAAAATCAAAACCATTAACAAAGCAACACCAAACATGATTGGAATAACTAATGACTGGTTTTAAAACAATCTATATGATAGAAAGATACTAAAAAGAAAAAATATTTTTATTTCTCAGAACCAAAAGTGCGGCGTACAAGGGAAAATGTGCGTCGTACTTCAGTATGAGTTTTTTATTTGTTTTAATAAAACACATTAGAACTAATTAAACTAAACAGATAATGAAACTTAGGAAGACTAGTGAAAATACCTAAAAACAGATAAGCATATGAACACAAACAAACTTAAACTATTTTGGTACCATTATATGTATCTTTATTATTATTATTTATTATTATAGAGTATCCACCTGGACCAAAACACATAATACAACTAGATGATAAACCACTACAACACATTACAAGTATCAACAAAACAAAAATAAATACATCCGATCATTTTTTTATACAAAACAGACTTTTTTTGTAATGCAGGTGCAAAGTGCGGTGTACAAAATTAATTGTACGACGTACTTACTACAAATTTTCAATTTCATTATCTTTTTTTACAGATGCAATGCTAGAAAAACAAACAAATATAGCATAATTTATTATATTAACAGGAATATGCCATAAATCATAATAAAGCAAAAAAAAACTTTTTATTTTTTTTCATTTTGAATAACAAACTAATTATTCACAAATGTACGAGGCATATAATCATATAAAACAGAATTTTAAAAATCATATAAAACAAAATTTTAAACGATTACATACCTAAGACTATCAATTTGGGGTTTGTGTCTACTATGAAATTTAATCAGTCATGAAAGAATAAGTATTCAGGGACAAGTATGGATTTGTTTTGTCTTTTTTGTGTAAAAACGGGACGTACTTGCACGTTGTATTCTGCAAAGTAATTAGAGGAAAACAGGGGAAGTACGCCCACACTTCATGTTGGGATTCTAAATTGATGAGAAAAATAATAAAAGAATGAAACAAATGGATCAGAATCGTCATTAAGAATTCTACAGCTGGTTTTGATGAATTATGAGTTTTGGTCAAGATATCAAAAGATGAAGATTTTGGAAGATCTCCTTAAGAAGATAAAGATAACAAAAGATAAACTTAAATGTTTAAAAGATTTATTAATATCTTTATGCTTTCCCTTTCGTAAATCTAATAATCTTTAGTATATTTAGAGATAAGGTTGTCGGTTTTAGCTACACATAAACAGAAAACGTATGTGTGGTGTGATAACTAGAGTGTAGTACGTCTCTAGGACTAATAGTTAGTAGTTAGTTAGTTAGTAGCCCTAAGGTATAGAATTGGGGCAAAGTGGAAACATATGGAATAAAAACCTTGTTTGATAATATAATGTTCTTTATATTCCGCTGTATATTTATATTATCTGTAAAACATATCCTAGATGAGTCTATAATGATCTCCACATTTGGTATCAGAGCTTGTAGAGAAACTCTGAAGAAGAAGAACTCATTTAGATCCAGTTCTCATACCTCAATACAAGAAGTCTGGTAAAAACCTGCACCACAAAGTGGCTCTAGTGGAATCTCCTCAAAATGATATCTACTATAAAGCTACCTCTCCTCAAGAAAGGTGAACTACACACTTTGGAGCATGAAGATAGCAGCGTACCTCACTAAACAAGATTATGGCTTGTGGCATGTAATCATGAATGGTGATGAACCTGTACAAACAACAAAAGATGAGTATGGGGTTGAAAACTGAAGTATTTCCAATGACTGCTTAAAGCTTATTGGCAAGACAAAAAAAGCATAAAAGTATTTTGCTTTTGGCTATTCTGATGGTATCAAACTGAGGTTCCATACAATCAAGGATGCCAAGTCTTTGTGGACTGGCTATTAGAGTAGGTTTGGGGCAATGTTGACTCTAATAAAGATTGCAAAAGAATGTCTTGAAGCAACAATTTGAAAACTTTTCTGTATCTGAACAGAAGGTCTAGACAAAGCTTTATGATAGGTTCAAAAACTTATCAACCAACTGACGTTCATGGTGTAGTGTTTCAATGAAGATGCAAATCAGAGATTTCTAAGAGCTCTACCTTCATCATAGGAAACAAAACATAGCTTTGTTTATGCGAAAACCGAAAAAGGGGTATAGATGAATTAGATATTGATGATCTATACAATAACCTAAAAGTGTTTGAAGCTGACATCAAAGGTTCCTTTGGATCATCTTCAAACTCACAGAATGTGGCCTTTCTCTCTGCAGAAGACACTAATAGTATTAATGAAGTTAATACTACCAATGGTGTTTCTACTGCAGCAGGCCATAACTCTCAAGGACAAGCCTCTTCATCATCATATACTAATGATCTAATGTTCTCATTCTTTGCTAATCAGTCAAGTGGTCTACAACTTGATGATGAAGACCTAGAGTAGATTGATCATGATAATTTAAAAGAAATGGACATTAAATGGCAGGTGGCTATGCTTTCTATGAGGGTTAAGCGATTTTATAAGAAGATTGAAAGAAAGTTAATCTTCAATGGCAAAGAACCTGCAGGTTTTGATAAAACTAAGGTTGAATGCTTTAATTGTCATAGAAGAGGCCATTTTGCCAGGAATGTGTGCACAAGAAATAAGGAAAGGAATGGTGTTGCAGGTATAGAGCAGGGACAACACCAGAAGGATGTTCCAGTAGGACCTCTGATGCCATTGGTTGTTTCAGGACTATGCTTTGATGTGACATGATTGAATTGGGGATATGATTAGAGTTATATAGCTCAAGATGAACCAACTGAATTTGCTCTTATGGCCTACACTTTAGGATCTGACACAGAGGTTTAATCTTGTTCTAAAAACTATGTTAAAACATTATGAAAACTTCAAAAACAGTTTGATGGAACAGAGACAAACTCTTAGTTAGGCTAATCTAGAAATTGTTGCTTATTAGTGTAAGGCTAGAATTTGTAGAGCAGAGTTAGTGTTGTTCATCAGAAAAATGAAGCTGTCTATGAGGAAAAGATTGCAGTATTAGAGTTTGAAGTAAAAGATAAAGGTAATGCTGTCACTAGACTTACAAATCAGTTAGAACAAACTTTAAAAGAAAAAGAAGATTTGAAAGCTAAACTAGAACAGTTTGAAACATCTTCTAAAAACTTAAATATACTGATTAATAGTCAAATAAGTTCTAAAGATAAAACTGGTCTAGGATATGGAGATCAATTGAATAAAAATGACTCAAGTGGTAGTGAATTGTTTAATAGTGTGATTGATAGTCGTTCAAGTGATGGTGATGACAATCAAACAAATGATAGGTTCAAAAAGGATAATGGATATCATGTTGTTCCTCCTCCTTTAACTGGGAACTACATGCCTCCACTTGCTGACCTATCTTTTTCAGGATTAGATGATTCTGTTTATAGGCCTATAACAAATAAGACTAGTGCTAGTGTATCTCAAGTTGAAACAAGTATCACCCCACCTAGCAATACTAGTGTAGAAATGCATAGAGTTGAGTCTGTTAGGCCTAGTGAAGTTATCATTGAAGATTGGGTCAGTGATGATGATGAGGCTATTTTTCAATCTAATGATGTCCAAACAACAATCAAACCTAGTTTTAAAAAGATTGAGTTTACTAAAGCTAGAAATGAACCTGTTAAATCTGATAAACAAGCTGTAAAAGCTAGGATGGTTACTCAATCTCCTAAGGTAGATAGAAAATATTGGAATGGAAAGATGACTCAAAAACTGGGGTTAGGTTTTGGGTTTACTAAGAAAGCTTGTTTTGTTTGTGGAATTCACAATCATTTAATAAAAGACTATGATTTTCATGAAAAGAGAATGCTTAAAGAATCTGTTTTGGGAAAGGGTATTGGTCATAGGGAAGTTAGACCAATTTGGAACAACACTCAAAGAATAAATCATCAAAATAAATTTGTTCCAACTGCAGTCTTGACTAGGTCTGGAAGAATACCAGTTAGTACTGCCAAGCAGTATGTTAATACTGTTACCCCTAAAAATAGAATGAATGTTTCAAAATAAAAAATAAATACTTTTTCTAAGTCATATTCACCTATTAGAATGCCTTTTTATAAATCAACAGTACTTAATACCAGGGTTTCAAAGGAAAAAGTTAATACTGTTAGAGTAAATGGTGTTAATACTGCTGGGCAAACAACAGTTAGTACTGTTAAGGGAAATAGGGTCACTACTGTTAAGGCCTCAGCAAGTTGTGTTTGGAGACCTAAAATGACTGATTTAAACAATGGCTCCAAAGACACTAGTGGATCATGGATCTCAAAAAGAGTAAATTATATTGATCTACAAGGCAGACTCAAGTCAATAGTGGCTTGGGTCCCCAAGAGAAACTGACTCTCTTATTTTTGATGTAAGCATATTTAATTTTCTGGTGGCAAGCATTGGTATGCTTAATTTGTAGCTACATTGGTTGATGGGAGGTTTAACATTTTTTAACATCTATTCATGGATTATACATAAATATGGATCCTCATGAATTCTCACATGTCTATCTAGTCTTTTCTAGCGTGCTTGTGATGAATAGAGGCATATTGTTGTATAATTATTAAAGACATAGTTAAAACTGTTAAGGCAAATATTAATACTGCTAAGTATAATTTGTACTGCTGGGCAAAAGAGGTTGGGACACTAAGATACCTTAGTCTGGTGGTCCCCTTATAAAGGTTGGTGATGAGGCTGTCCATAAGGAGTCAGGTGACATAATGGAAAGGGCTACCACTACCGCTTCTAGCTTTGAAGCAGAGCAGGACAGTGGTAACATAAACTAAAACCCAATCCATGGCAATACTTAATGAGCTAAGTTCTTAGGGAATTGGCTCAGGCAGTGGTCCTAGGTGCCAAGAAACCACATTGGGGATGTAGATGCTCAAACTAGGTTTGAGGCTGCATCTAAAAGTCCAATGACCCACCTCTCTCAAGAGTTGACACACTTGGAAGTGGGGAGGACAGTATAAAACTAAAAGAATTGATGGCACCTTGTACAAAATTGTCTGATAATTGAGAGATTTTGGTGAGCATAAAAGAAAGAGAGAAGTTGTGAGCCAAAAACAGAAAGAGAGATGTGTTCTTAAAAACAAAAAGAGTGAATTGGTGAGCAAAAAGAATTAAGAGATATTGTGAGTATAAAAACAGAAAGAGAGATTGTGAGAATCTACATTGGAATGATATTGGAGTTAATACTGCTTGGCATAAACTTAATACTGCTAGTATTAAGTTAGTACTGTCAGGCATATCTTTATTCTGCTGGGAAAAGTTAATACGGCTAGGCTTAAAGTTAGTACTGTTTGGCTAAACTTAGTACTGCTACATTACCGTTAGTACTGTTTGAGGCATAACAAAATTTCCTTATTTTAATATAGCCGTTGAGATATTTCCGCCAACAACATAGACTATAGGGTTTGACTAATTGGAAATTCATGATCTTTCTATAAATTTATAAGATTTCTTCAAGATAAGATCAAATTTCATTCAGTCGGTCAAATTACAACCCTAAGTGCTCTCAACATAATCTCAATTAACTTTGCTAAGCTTTCATACTCACATAAACGAGCTCATCCCAGAAGTTTATTCAATATTTTCTTAATCACATGGCTAATTTGGAGTTTTACGACAAGCATAACATGGTGGCCTACTTATAGAAGTCTGAAGGAAGTGAAGGGTTTCATCAGATCATTGATTTTCTGAATGCTAGTCACATCCAGTATGCCCTCACAGAGAATCCAACAATATATGTTTCCTTTATTAAGCAATTTTGGAGCACAACTACTGCTAGAACAAGTGCTAATGGAGAGGTAGAACTAACTGCTACAATTGATGGACAAGTAAAGATTATTACTGAAGCCTCTCTAAGAAGACATCTAAAGTTGGCGGACAATGGTGGTGTTACTACTCTACCAAATTCAGAGATATTTGAGCAACTTGCTCTAATGGGGTATGTGACTGATTATGATAAACTTACTTTTCAAAAGGGTCATTTTTCTCCTCAGTGGAAGTTTCTAATTCATACCATCCTCCACTGCTTAAGCCCTAAGAAAACTGCTTGGGAGCAGTTTAGTAGCAATATAGCAACTGCTATAATTTGCTTGGCTACAAACAGGACTTACAGTTTTTCAAAACTAATTTTTGATGCTATGATTAAGAATCTGGAAAACCCATACAAGTTTTTGATGTACCCAAGATTTATCCAAATCTGTTTAAACAATCAAAGGAGACTCCTTCAACCCCACATACGAACATATCCTACTCCTATCCTTACACAGAAAGTCTTTAGTAATATGAAGAGGATTTCAAGAGGTTATTCTGGAATAGATTTTTCTTTATTTCCTGCTATGATTAGTGCATCTGAAACTTCTCTATCCAGAATAACATCTTCACCATCATTATCACCTCAACATACACCAGTCAGTACCCCATCAACCTCACAACCTCAAAACACTCAACCCACACCTGATGCAGAGGCAGCTATTTCAATGCCCCATGAATCACCTCTCCACAATGTTCACTCACTTTGACGTGATAAGGGTAGTTTATCACTTTCTGAATTGACGGTTCTATGTACCAATTTGTCAAACAAAGTAACAAGCTTGGAAGCAGAGTTGGTACAAACCAAACAAACTTATGGTACCACTCTTACAAAATTAATCAAGAAGGTAAAGAAGTTAGAGCAGACAGTCAAGTCAACATAAGCTAGAAGCATATTCAGGGTAGTTGTTTCTGATGATGAAGAAAGTCTAGAGGATCCTTCCAAACATGGGAGGAAAATTATAAAGATTGACCAAGACCCCTCTATTTCATTGGTACATGGTGAAGGAACATCATGGATTCAAGAAGATATAGAGATTCAGGAGAAGATTAGTGATAATACTAAGGTAGTGCTAGAAGAAGAAGAGCCTACTGAGCTTGTGAAAGATCAAGGTAGTGGTGAAAAAGGAGAAAAAGAAGTTAGTACTGTTGGTGCAGAGCATAGTACTGTTATTCCAGAAGTTAGTATTGCTGCTGCAAATCTGGTATATATAAGAAGGAGTGCACAAAAGAGGAAAGATAAAGGGAAAGCAATTATGCAAGAATCTGAGCCTCTAAAGAAAGTCAAAAAGAGGGTTCAAGTATAGATGAGTATGGATGAAGAGTTAGCTAAGAAAATGTTTGAAAAGGAACAAGCAAAAGCTATGGCAGAACAAGAACAAGAAAGGATTAACTTTGAAGCAGCTCTTGAACTACAAAAACAGTTGGATAAAAGGGAAAAAGTTGTTGCTGAACCTGCTCAAGCTCAGAAAATTGACTGGAGTGATCCTACTGTGTTAAGATACCATGCTCTGCTGAATAGACCATACTCTGTAGCTGAAGTAAGGAAGAACATGGTCATGTACTTAAAGAATCAGGGAGGATACAAGATGAATTATTTCAAGGGAATGAAGTATGAAGACATTAGACCTATATTTGAAAAGGTATGGGATCAAATTCAATCCTTTGCACCCATGGATTCTGAAAAAGAAAAAGATAGTGAAAAGAAAGGAAGCAGGAAGAAATCACTTGCAAGGAAAAGAGCAGGTGAAAAGCAAAGTGAAGAAAGTACAAAAAGGCAAAAGATAGAAGATGATGTAGAGAAGGAAGAACTTAAAGCCTATTTGGATCTGGTTCCAAGAGAAGAATTTGCTATGGAAATTGAATCTTTAGCTACTAAGTATCCAATAGTTGATTGGAAGACTCATGTCCTGACAGAAAACTTCATGTATTATCAAATCTTCAGGGCAGATGGAAGTTCCAAGAATTACAAGATCTTCAGTGAGATGCTTGATGATTTTGACAGACAGGATGTATTAGACTTACACAGGCTAGTTAAAGCGAGGTATATGACATCAAGTCCAGAAGGTTATGACTTAATGCTTTGGGGAGATTTGAAGATCCTATTTGAGCCTGATGAAGAAGATGAAGTCTGGAGGAATCAACATGAATACAATTTGATAAGCTGGAGACTATTTGATTCATGTGGAATTCATATTTTGTTGATGGACAATGGAATTGCCATTCACATGATGATAGAGAAGAAGTATCCACTTACTCAAGAAATGCTATCAAAGATGTTAAGCAGAAAACTAGAGGTTGATCATGAAAATGAGATGGCATTTGAACTTCTAAGGTTTATAAGGTCACAAGTACAGAAGTAGAAGAATGTTTGGAAGAATCCTCAACAGTGCAGTCTAGAAGATTAAATACAGAAGAAACTTGAGATTTGAAGGTAAATCACAAGTTTAGGGGAGGATTGTTGGGATTCAGAGCTTCTACACTTAGTACTGCTAGTTATAGTTAGTTAGTACTGCCAGTACATTGTTAGTACTGCCAGTATAGTTAGTACTGTTAGTATAATAGTTAGTACTGTTAGTTATATAGTTAGTACTGCTTAAGTGATATGCATGAGTTATATTAGGAATAGATATGCATGATCACTTGACGCGTTTTGTAAGCCCATTAGGGTTTTCCTTAGTGTATAAAAGGAACCCTACGGCATAGTTAGAGATATCAATTTTCACAGCAAACACAAGTTTATATAGTTAGTTATTCTGTAACCTAGGCAGAATATTTGCAATCAATATATATTCAAAGTTTTGTTTACATTGTTCTTCTTAGTATTACAAGTTAGATTCCGCATAACTTGTAGTATTCATAATCATAGTTTCTCACATAGTTAGTTTGGATTTATCCAAGTTAACTAAACTTTAACAAGCTAAGAAGATCTATTCATTAGGACTCACAAGTACTACTAGGAGGAGATCTAGAAGGTCGACCAGATTGCTTGTCAGCAAATCTATCAAATTTTGCTTCTAAGTTTTGAATTGAGGCTTGATGATTTTTAGTGGTTGTTTTGAGTTTGGTTTTGAGATCCATAAACATATCTTTGACAAAAGAATTGGTCGATTGTTGAGCTTTTATGAATTTGCTTAATTGTCTTTGAAGGTCGGGTTTATCATCAGAATTGGATTGATAGTTGTCTTGATTATAATCGTTTCTTCCACTTGATCGCCAATTATCGTGATTTAAGTCACAGTCGCGGTAATCATTGTAAAAACATGTACGACGAAAAGTTTGCATGAATTTTGCTTCTTCTTCACGAGACATCGGTATGTCATCATCGTTACAATCGGAGTTTGAGTTATTTGAACGAGATTGAAGTTCTTTATACTGAGCATCCATTTTCATGGTCATGGCATCCATTCGTGCCATAATTTTGTTAGTATCAGAATTGCTGCTACCTTCATCGGCGAAAGCAATAGTTTTTTTGAGAGAAGATTTTGTTTTTGGGTTTTTAGCCCAATCGAGCTTGAGTAAGACTTTATCTTCGAGAAGTTGATAAGCTTGGTTTGGTGTTTTATAGAGGAAAATACCACCAGCTGCGTAATTAAGATCTTCTTGGGTTATTTTGTTGAGGCCGTGATAAAAGACTTTTATGATATTGCCTTTGGTAAGATTGTGACCGTGGCAATTTCTGAGCATTTCTTTCATACGGAGCCAAGCATCGGTTAGGGTTTCATTTTCATGTTCAGAAAAGGCTCGGATTTCTTCGAGGATTCGATCGAATAGAAATGGGGGAAAGTATCGGCTTATAAAGGCGGTGCGAAGTTCATCCTATGTTTCAATGGTTCATTTGTTGAGTTCGTCCAACCAAGTTTTTGCTTCACCCGTAAGTGATAGGGGGAACATCATTAGGCAGACAGTTTCATTTTTGGTGTCTTTGTATTTAAACATGTCACATATTCTGAGAAATTTTTGAATGTGTTTGTGCGAATCAGTTTTAATTTTACCATCAAATTGGTTTCCTTTGACGAGAGTCAAGTGGTTACCTTTAATGGCGAATTTGTTTGTTGTTTCAGGAATGGTGATTGCGGCACCAAGAGTCAGAGCATCAACACGGTCGGCAGCCCACCTAGGTTCATCATCCATTGGGTTGTAATTTTCAAGAATATCAAGAAAGTGACAGAAATAATTGATGTCAAGAATGGGTAGGTAGACAACTCTTGGTTGTGCTGGTCGTTCGTCCCTCCGTTCGAATGGGACTCTCCTGTTTCATCGACGGAGTCTATGATTCAGGGTTCGTTTAGGTTCTGATAATGGTTCGACAAGTTCGGGGTTGGAAGTTGCATGTTTTAGAGAACGTTTTTAGAAAAAAATGTTTGACTGCAGAAAGTGTAGTGCACTTTCTGCAATGAGAGTTACAGATTGCAAGCAAATTGAGAAAAAAATGATTAAAATTTGTTTTAAATTAACAAGAGTTGATTATAGAACAGTTTAAAATCCCCGACAACGACGCCAAAAACTTTGACGTGTTTCAAAAATTTTAAATTTATAAGACTAGAATTACCGATTATTAAATGGAAACACACGGGTAAAGTATAACCCACGTATGTAGTATAATATTTCAGGTAAGACCAGTTCGTCAACATGGATTTGATTATGTTCGTATAATCACGAGTTTTAAGACAAATCTTAATGAATTTTTCAGATGAGATATGATTGATGATGATTTGAATAATAAAGGAATATGACTACTCGGATAGTTTCATATAATTCCTAAGCAATTGTAATGATTATGATCTTTGATTTTAGGTCTTAACTCATAAAAAGGTTTTTTCGTCAAAAAATATTTTCACAAATTAACTTGTTTTTAACTTAAGACTTATATTAGTTAACTTAACCAAATGTGTCACGCTAATAATCAAGTTACTATTATATCAAATCTATTTTGTTCATTAATTAACGTAAGCGGATTTCTCCAACCAAACGATAAAGACCGTAGACAAATCTTTAAAATTATATTGAACACAACCGGCCTTTCGACCAATACTATTATGCGTATACAATCAAGTTGATGAACGAAGTTGACAAGATAAGACATGATAGGATTTCAACACAAGCTTAAGATTAACAAGATCGTAATAACACCAAATGCTTATTTATTATATTAACATCACCGAGTAGTCATGAGAGATTTAGCCTCTCATAGCTAATGAGTTCATAATAAAGTTAAATAGGGAATTGAGAAACTTATGAGATTCTAATGTGAAATGGATCAAACACAACCCGTTTACAAGTAATGAATCGTATCACAACCCTTATTATACTAAATATATGATAAATTCTTCTTCATCTTTGCCGAAATTTCATGCTTCAAACCTAGGAATCGATGAAGAATTTTGAGAGTGATTTGTATATTTTGAAGTGTATGAGATTATATGAAATGGCTTGGAAATCCTCTCTATTTATAGGTTGGACGAGGCCAAAAGTGCGGCGCATAAAATATATTGTGCGGCGTACTTAGCCTATGTTGGTTAGATTATCATTAATGTTAAAGAGAAGTGCGGTGCACTTCTGTAGAAAACCGGCGCACATTATGTATTGTCTGACTTCATTTATTTTGTTGCCAAGTGCGGCGCACAAAGAAGTAAGTGCGGCTCACTTCCTTGCGATTTTGGACTTTATTATTTCTTTTCTTCTAACTTTGCTTTCAATGAGTGTAAACACTTGTAATTCGAACATTTTGAGCACGGACAGTCTTCAAGTGAACCTGCACATATTTCATGCTATTAAGTATCAAAAGTTCATGAGAAAGGATGAAATGTATACAAATAACGCCGCCAAAAACATGTATAATTAAGGCTTTATCACTTACCCTTCTTGACGAACCCACTTAACTTCTTCATTAGACAGTCTCTCTTCAGATGACCCTCTGAATGACATAGCACTTGAGTTTACCAATTCCACCCCTTGACTTAAACTGCGAACTTCTGCTAGAATGAGTTTTACCTGAATGATCTTACCTTCCTCTTACATATAACCCGTTACCTGTTTCTTCCTTTATGCCTTTAGTTTTTTTCTTCAACTCTCTTGAATTTAGAGTCGCTAGAACATCCTCCATTATCAAAGATTCCATCCTATACAACAATGTCTCAATAAAGTTTTCATAAGACGATGGCAACGACGTAAGTAACATAAGTATCTGATCTCATCCTTAATCTCGATATCAATATTAGCCAAATCAAGTATCAACTTATTAAACTCATTTATATGATCACCCAGTTTCGTACCTAGACTCATATAGTACATGTACAACTTCTTCTTTAGATACAGTATGTTTGCTAAGGACTTAGTCATATACAAATTAGTCAACTTCGTCTAAATTCCTGCAACAGTTCTTTCCTTGGTAACTTTTCGTAAAACACGGTCTCCCAAGCATAGAATCAAGGTACTGTATGCCTTCTTCATCAAACCAGCTTTTTCTCATGCTTCTATGTCCATGGGTAATATCTCTAATACAACATCGCATCCCTGCTTTACCATTAAAGCACGCATCTTTATTTTCCATAACCCGAAATCATTCTTCCCATCAAATTTTTTGATGTCAAACCTAGTTATTGAACTAGCCATTCTTCTTTAACCTTGCTAAAAACCTTGTCAAGTTATTTCTTAACCAACTTTACAGACAAGTTTTACACGCCGTGTGCAATATACCTGTTGTTGCTAAAAACCCTTATTGTAAATCAAATTATTTAGAATAACCCAATGCCCTCAATTTCGAACAAGCAAGCCACGACTGATACTTGAATCACAAGAAAAATAATCCAGCAACAAAGACAACCCTTCACAATAATCGATCTTTAAATCCCTAAGACGATTAAAGGAAATCAAATATTAATCGGTATAATATTCGAATTTATAAGCATGTTCTAACCTCAAATGGAATAAAACAATAAGGACCACCTTTGTAGTTAATTCTTTTCGTGTGAGATTAAAATAAAACAATCAATCAGGTGCCACTTTCTTTTCTTTTTCATGTTGGTTTTTTCCTCCCGTCAATGCTGCGAACGACGGAACTCGAAACCGAACATCGGTATCTCTAACGACTCGAAACCTTAATCTAGCACTCGATCTTCGAAGACCACGACTAACCTATGGTGGAATGCTAGATCACGAAACCTTAATCTAGATACTACTTATTAAACTATTATGACAACAAAGTTTGATCGTGGAATGCTAGATCGCGAGTTGTATCAAGCAAAAGTAGCAAACACAAGAGACTATAAAGCTTCGACATGAATATGCATACGTATACCCTCGTACCAAACCATTATTAAAAATCTAACAAAGCTATTACAACGAGGAAGAAGAATTAATAACTAGCATCACCCTTATATCTAATTATAGGGATGAGAGGGTAGAAACCTATCCTAAGCCGAATAGGAAACATCTTGCCTTGCAAGGCAAGCTAAACACTTCCTAGTTCTAGTCTAATCTTAATCTATATTACAACGTATACTTAAGTCCCTAAACTATGTTAAGTTTGCTCCTAATATCTTACAGAATCTAAATCTTTTAATGAATTAAGAAAATACAATCATGGTTTGTGCAGGAGAAAGAATCATCAGAGTACACTTCCTAGGATATGCAGAGACATTTGATACCGGAGTAGATCAATAACAAGAACTATCGCAGCAAGAATTTAGAGACTCTCACAAAAGAGTACACAGGTTTAAGTGAGGAGACATCATAGCCATTTTGGGATTTCTGGCCAACACCATCCACTAGACCTACAATGACTGGAACAAAGAAGTGGTCGTAATCACTATCAATGATATTAATAACCCTGCTAACTAACTCGACGTGCAACTAAGGGTATGCACTTAATTCTTCACTATCAATACAAACCTTTGGTAACCAGCTAGCTAAACACAAATTGTTTTCATTTTCGGTAGTCATTTTTACTCATTGGAGGAATTTCAAGACAACACATTCAAGGACAACAAAGCCAACAGCAACAAGAGGCGGGCATCAACATCAATATTATCTTCACTAGTTTCGACACCGAATTACTAGCAGAAGCATTCAATACTGAGCCACAGATCATGAGAGTATGGCAAGAGTCTGGTGACCATGGGGTCATAGTAAGAATCCAACAACCAATGAAATTTTTCATGCCCGAGGAACAACTAAGAGGACGAGAAGGAGATTCATTAAATGGTCTGGAAGAAAAATTTTGAGGTGGAATTTTTTAGTGGTAGAGTTTTTGTGCTAGTCATATAATTCATATCCAATGAGACGCTATTAATACTAAGTTTCACTGGTTTATGCCATAAAAAGTTTAAAGCTGGGTTAAAATTACCGTCTTAAACTATGTTTCGGTATATTACTCATCGTTTTAAGAACAAAGCAAATTCAATTGAAGAAATAGTTTCCAAGACTTTTTTCCCCCTACACTTATTGTGAACATTGTCTCCAATGTTCTATGTGTACCCGAAAAACGAATAAAGGGAAAATACGAAAAGCGATAGAAACTAATACTCCCCTGGTTTTGCTCAATACTGGAGAAGAAACAAGATAAACTGGCTAAATCGTCATCTAATAATCATCCATGTGAAAATCCAAAGAGCTTCCAGGCACTTCTTATCAAATATAACCTGCAAATAAAAGGCAAAAAGCAACTATACCAAGCGTAAAATTAATCGAGGCTTTCTGCAAGAGTTTGTAAAATTAAAAATTCTGAAAATTAAACAAAAATAAATTTTCAAAAATTTGAAAGAAACAAAAAAATTTTGTAGCTACAATTGGTAACGCCGTCAGGAAAAATACTGACGTCGTCTCCAGCTTCTGTAAAAATTATTGCTTTGTTTTTTGGAAAAATTTCTACACAAATATCCTATTAGTGATTTCCTGGAAAAATTTACTGCATAGGTCACAAAAAGAGTTAGTACAAACATATGACTCAAAAAAACAAACAAAACATAAAAGTGCGAATTAATCTAATATGATTTATTTTACATGTTTGAAAATTGGTTCTTAAAAACTGAATATTCTCCTCTACACTTATTTTATGCAAAATACCTTTGATTATAATTAAGACGAAGTTTAAAATGAAACAAAGCATGATCACATATATCAAACATATAAAAACAGATAATAAAGAATAAAAACACATGACACTCCTAAGATGCATAAAAATAAAAAGATTAGGTTGCGTCCCAATAAGTGCTTTTGTTTATTAACGAGTCTTCTAGCTAGACTCGGAGTCACACTGATAGGAATCATAAAAATGTTCCAAGTCGATGATCTCGCTTGGATTCTCTTTCTCAGACAATTTCCTAGTTGTCGGAATTGATTGAAAGGTTCTATTAAATTTCTCTCCATCGGGATCAATCAATTTAATCTTAATGTGCCATGCACCCTTTCCTTCTTTTGGTGGCTTATTCCAATCTATTTTCTTTTCTATCAATTCCTCCGACTCCCAAATATTTCCTTTTACATTGATAGGTATAGCTCCTAAGAATTCTACCATCTTTCTAAACACTAAGACGTCCTTAAAGGGGTTGAGTTTGGCATCTCTAGCAATTTCCCACTCCCCAAGCAAATGGTAATTCATAAAGTCTTTCTTAGCATAGTAAGGAGGTCGGGCACCTACCCCATCTGTACTAGGTCGTGGTTCATAAGACTCTCATTTTCCTAGGGTCGTCCAATAGGGTACATCCTTAAAACCTAGGTCGATTTCTTTAACTCCAAATATTGACCTAGTAATTCCTTCTTCTACCGCTATCTTGGCTTTCTTACAATCTATTACGGCGCTAGCGGTTGCTAAAAATCCTCTTCCTACAAGTAAAGGGCACGTAAGGTCTTTTCCATATCTAATACATAGAAGTCTTCTAAGAGCTTTAACTTTCCTATGTGAACTTCTACATTCTTTACAATACCTATGGAATATGACTTAGTTCCATCCGCTAATCCAAAGACATGATCGGTCTCCTATAATAATCTAATTTTAAGCTTTTTGAAGAGATATAATAGGATATTCACACAAGACCCTAAATCGGCTAAGGTATCAAAAAGCTTAGAGTTTCCTAGTCTACAAGGCAAGTGAATAATCCAGGATCCTTTATTCTCTTTGGTATTTTGCCTTAAATGAACGCGAACCCATTTTTATCTAACTCTAAACTCTTTACATATTTATCTAAAATTTCTTTGTATATTGGAGCGTGAGCTAGAACTTCAAGAATCGGTAACTTAAGATGCAAATCCTTAAATTCATCTTCTAGGGATTTTTCAGGTTCTTTTGGTTTTGGTGTTCTAATTTTATTGACCGTTAGTGTTTTAACTTGTAGTTGGTCTTTTTTAAAATTATTTGTTCGCTTGAAACATGTTTTGATAGCATTGATCGAATTGAGGGGACGGGATGAGCTTTGGGGATCTCCTATCGGGTAAGAACGAGAAGATGAAACCAAAGAGGTAGGGTTAACATTCAATTTTGGGCTCATAACCGTATCATTTGGGAGTGCTCCCGTCATTCGGTCATTGATGGCCTTCAAGAATGTGTCAATTTTATTGGTCATCCTTTTTGTTGTTGTTTGAAATCGGCTTCAAACTTAGATAACCTAGCGTCTTGAGATGCTATAAAGTTAGACACCAATCCTTCGAGATTTGATTGATTATTAAAATTTTGAGGATTGTTGTTAAAGGGGCGATTTAGGAACGAACCATTAGGTTGAAAACGATTAGGTGGGCTTGAAAAATTGTTTTGAGAATTTTAAGGTTGCCTCCACCTAAAGTTTGGGTGACTTTTCCATAACGGATTATAGGTGTCACCAAGATTATTTTGCTCGGGTTTGAAAGTGAACCACTTAACTCTTCTTGCATCGGTACGCGAGGATGCATAATCAACAAAAGCTTGCTCAGGATTTTCCATGCAATAATTAGTGTTGTAGGGACCACTACAAATCTTACATGAAGAAGCGATTTTGTTCACTTGAACGGGAGGTTTAGGACCAAGATGAGCTTCCATCAAGCATTGGACTTGATTTTCAAGCTCAATGAGACGACGATCGGATGCATTTGGGACATCTTGAGGTAAATAGATTGCCTTGATCGGTTTAGCGAAGTCTCTTGGGTCATTCCAACTTTTGTTGTTATAGAGGGAAAGGTCCTTTATAAGTGCCCAAGATTCTTTGGCATTTTTGTCATGTAACTTATGACCGGCCGATTGATCGATGGTTCGCCTTGTGGCGGGATTGACATGGTCATAAAAGATTTGGACATAGAGCCAAAGATCGATACCATGATGAGGGACTTTTGAAGTAAGTCCTTGAAACGAGTCCATGCTTCGAAAGAGATTCACCTTGATGTTGTTGGAACATCAAGATGTCATTTCGGAGTTTGGCAGTTCTTACTGGTGGAAAGAATTGAGCAAGGAAACGGGTAGTGAGATCCTCCAAAGTGGAGATGGATCCCACGAGGAGACGTTCAAGCCAATTGCTAGCTTGATTGCAAAGGAAAAATTGAAATAAACGCAGTCGCGTTCTTTCCTTATTTTCAATATTAAGGTCAAAAGAGTCTACAATTTTTAGAAAATCCTTAAGATGTTAATTTGGGTCTTCAGACCGAAGTTCGTGAAATGAGCATCCATTTTGCACCAATCGAATGGTGTCGGATAGTAGAGGAACCACATTGTTCCCTCGGGGAGCTCAATGGTGTTTTGATAGCCCTCGTGGCTAGGTCAGGAATAATCTCCTAAAGTACAGGGTGAATTTCCGTATTCCATGGTGGTCAACGAAAAAGAAGGGTTTTACAAAATCATTAGACAACGTATATAGCATAGGTTTAACCAGTAATTAGAATTAACATAGACTAATTAGGACTAATTAAAATACTAATAGAATATAGGATTAATGTTTTACTCTTAGTGTTCAACACCCTTGATGAGGTGTCATTTTATACACTTTTTCGAGGTCGTTTAACCCCCTAAATCGTGTGTTTATGCCTAAAATAGGTTACTTAATCATTCCTTTTCAGGTATTTTGCATTTGGAAGGCATTTGGAAGAAATACACGTGACTTGGGCTCATTTGGAGAAGAAACAGACAAGACTATGGACCTACACCAACATTGCTCAAGAATTTCTCCTTAGAAGCTGGAGACGGCGTCACAAATTACACGTGACGCCGTCATAACGATTTCCAAGACGGCGTCACAAGATCTCAAGACGACGTCAGATTATACGACCCAACCCATTATCTAGAATATTCTTGTCACGACGGGGTCACGATTAAAACGCGATGTCGTCGTAGCGATTTTCCTATAAATACAAATCTGATTTTAGGGTTTTAAATGTGTAACTTTAGAGTAAAAGAAAGGGACCCTAGTTCATTTAGCAATTGTTAGGGATGATTTTTGGGCCTTAAAACCCTATTGTACTTCCTTTAATTCCTGTTTTAATCAAGTAAGATTATCTTAATCATTCAATATGTCTATGTGTTGTTTGATTCATTATTGTTCTTGCTTTACTTATAACATGCTTGGCTAAACCTTCTATTGTGTTTATTTATGATTGTATGAAACCTAGAATGTAGATCTTAGTGGTGTTGCTTCTTGTGATGAATATGCATGTTAGGTCTTAGAAAACCAGCTTTTGTCTGTATCGCTGTTGATATGTCTAGGAAAACATGATTATGTAGAAAGGATACCATCGGGTAAAACAGTCTTTTACTACTTGCTATATGGTTGACTATATCTCTTAATATATTTCAAATGCATTTAATATACTCTTAGGGGCCTTGTAATAGTCTTCATACTACCTTACTTGTGCGTTGCCTTAACAAATATTAAATAGACGGTGGGTTCGTGTAATTCGTTCATGACTTAGGAAATAGTTACATAGATCATCACAAGTGTGACAACAGCAACTACCACTATAAGAGCAATCTAGGGACTAATTAATCTATTTAAATAAACATTGTCTTTTATTATATAGTTATCACCAGTAGCTTAGTTAATATTCTACGTTTAAATTGCTAAAACCATCCACTCCTAATATATGTTTTTATCATGCTTTCATAAAAATATATAAAACACAAAAGATTCTTCCCTCAACCTTAGAATTCTGTTAGGACCGTGATAAGATCCTAACCTATTCCCTTAGAGAACGATAACACCCCCTGGTCTTGCCTATACTACTACTATAACGGTTAGGTACTCTGCCTAGGGAGTTGTAAAACTTCGTGTAGAAGTCTTACGACGACCGCATCAAGTTTTTGGCGCCGCTGCGTGGGGAATAGTTAGGTATTGATCATAGTTTAACTTAGTTCTACTTGCTTGAATCCTTTCAAGTAAGATTTAATTTCTGCATATTAGTTTTCTCATAGTCTATCTTTTCTTTGTGTGTTTGTTCGTAATTCCCATTGACTGTTCCACTATTCACTATTGAGAGTGCGAATCCATCAACGACCTTAGGATCCTTTTCTCAGGAACCACCTGTCACTACTAACGCTAAGTTTACGGCTCGAATAAACAAGCTTTTGCAAATGAGGCAAACCGTTGACTCTCTCCTCTTCAAAACCATAAATGAATTAACCAACCAATCTTCTAACTCTGAGATCTTCTGCCCTGAGGAAAGAATTAAGGAACTTGAATTAAGAACACAACGAAAAATACAAAATTTTCTGGAAGTTACTTTCAAAGATGGTTCCTTACTTGTAAAGAACTGGTTACCATCGGGTGCTATTAGAGAACCTCAACCCCCTTTTTCTCGGACCTAAAATACCCAAAATTAAGAGAGGCGTCCCTTGGAGTCTAAGATCCTTTGCGTAATCGGGACACCGTCTACCCGGGACCATGGCATCCATTGACCTATAATCTTGTCAATCATGTCCGTGCTCCACTACAACAAAATAGAGGAAAAATCCTTTCAGACATGCAGAAACATTACCCACCATATAAGTTTTGCAACTTCGTTGAAAGAGCAAAAAATATGCATATATTTATCAGGTGCTTCATTTATGTTGTAGACTTTATGATTTTAGAAGACTTGGGCAACATCATTAACAGTGGGTTAAGTGAAGTAGTCTTGGGACAACCTTTTGCGCATACATCTAAGCTCACTTATGATGAATCGTTAGGGTTAATTAGGTTTGTCCAAAGGGACGACGAGGTTGTATTTAGAATGCCTCAAAAGACAAAAGAATTAGACTTAATATTATAGGTACTGAATTAAATGAATAACATGTAAACAAACATTAAATGTAGCGGAACAAGCACCTATCCACGGATCCATAGAGTCATATGATCAATCAAAGAAAAAAAAGAAAAGTAATACCTTTGTAGCGTGATCAGTAGAATCAACCGGTGACCTCCACCCTAACACAAAACACCAAGTGATCAATGGAGATCACCTATATGATGTATCCACACTACACTTCCTTGTATACCAATTGATGCTAGTCTTAACCCCGTAACTATGGAATTCACCTTGAATAAACTAGATACAAAGTGATAGAAAACAAGAACACATAAAACCCTTTATAAAAGTATGTATGTGTCGTGTATATATATAGGAGAGGAGGAGAGAAATAATTTCGAGTCTTTTCTATTCTTTTGAGAATGCAAAATGCTAGATTGTATGGAGTGGAGGTTTCAATGCAATAAATCATATGACAAAGACACGCGGAGACATGATCCTTATGACCTCCTAGACAAATGGCGTTTTTATGAATGATATCAACCAATGGTTTCATATGAGTTTGAATTTCTTGAGTTAAAATTTTGTTTTGATCTACGACAACGGTTTTCTTATTTTTGGTACAAGTGACTTGACCTTGTCGAGGGACTTGAATAAGAGACTTGATGACATTTGGAAAGGGAGGAGTGGTTTTGTAACGACCTTTACTAGGAGCACTTATTGACAAGTAGTCGAGTGACCACATGTCGGTGTGAGACACTTGACCTTTGAAAGGGATTTTCAAGATTTGACTGAATTCCTCGAGAGTGAGAGAGAATGACTTATTTTGTATGACAAAATTGACCACAAAATGACCCTTGGAGTTATAGTTAAACGTGAGTTTACTATAAAACTCGAGAAAAAAATGAGGAACAATTTGTTCGTTTATGTTCAACAAACAAATAAAACTAATTAATCCATACTTAGCATGGATATGACTCATGTTTTCGAAGTTTTGACTCACAAACCTACCTCATGAAAGCACTGTTTTTCAAGGCTTGCAATGGTGTTTCTTAATGGTTGATTGAATTCATTTGATATTAGTGGGATGTAGTTACGGGTCTTTTGGTGATCTAATCTGGTGATTCTAGGCATTGTCACCTAAAACAAAAATATTATGGTCATGTTTAATAGTCTTGTACTTGTAACGTTTTACTCATAATGTTCCTAGTGTGTGCCTAAATGTGACAAATATAGAGTAACGATTAACTCGACCTAAAAATAAAATCCTAAGAGTTAATCAAAACGCCCTTAATTTGATTTTGTTCATCTAAACATGTCGACCAATACATATGACTTATGTATCTCGAACTTTGTTCATGAGATCATTATGCATGTGTTTAAAAACGTTTTTAAGTTGTATTAACAATGCATAACAACAATTTTATTATGTTCCTAACGTGAGTGATTTGAAAAATAAAATTAGGGTTTTGGTTCAAAATCAATGTTTTGAAAAACTAGCTAGTGTATGCAAATCCTATATCTAAGGGAAGCATATTAGTTATACATTGTATCCTAGTAGTTCTAATTGTTCAAAATTGAAAGAAAAATGAAAAATCCTCAATTTCAATTTTTTGTGTTCATCATGAACCCTAGACTCAAATTGAAAGAAAATAAATGAAATGACTTACAATTGATGATGTTGATGATGTTAGGAATGATTATATGTGTTGATTTTATCTTCAATCAGTGTTTTAATGATTGATTTTGAGTTTTGGGTTGTTTTTGGTCGTGTTCGCCGTTGCAGCAGGGAGAGGGAGTGTTTGTTTTTGAGTTTTGAAGAAATTTTGACTAAGTATAATTTTAGTGTCTGCTGTTGGCGGTCTTATATCGATAAGGGAGCCACCTAAATATGCGTTGGGGCCGCCTAGGATATGGGGGCTGCCCTCAGCGATGGGTTTTCGGACTTTTAAATTTTTGACATGGATTTGCGAGGAAGAGTGACTAATTAATTTGTATTTTGCGAATTAAATTTATCTAACTAGTTTCGGATGAAATAGTTAAATTGTCACGACACAGAATGGAACGCGGACTAGAATTAAGACAGAAGAAAGAGAAGCGGACTAATACGATTTATGGAATGTGTTTCATCATTCTTAAACCAAGACGTAGATAGTTAAATGACTTACGTTTAAAGGGTTTCGTAAGAATGTCGGCGATGTTGTCGACGAATGGCACTTTTTCGATTGAGATATGTCCTTTCTAGACATTATCACGAAGAAAGTTAAACCAAAACAACAACAACAACTTATTCCTACAACAACCACTATCTTAAATATCAAACTCCCAATTCTGAAGAAGGAGGAGTATGATATATGGGCAATAGAGATGGAGCATTATCTTGAATATATTGACAATGATGTTTGGAAGGTAATTCAGAATGGAAATTCTAAGAAGAGAATTTCAACTGGAAAAGATGGTGTTATTAGAGTACTTCCACCAGTATCTGCTGCAGAAATTCATGCGGTTGAAAAGGAAAGGAAGGCAAGAACCATCTTACTTATGGCCATTCCCAAGGAACATCTGAGAAGATTTCATGGAATGGACGATGCAAAAAGAAATTTTGAGAAGCAAATAAGGACTTGGTTTGGTGGTAATGAAATTCAAAGAAGGATGCAGAAGGCTGTTTTAAAACAATAGTTTGAAGCCTTTACTATCTCAAGTTCTGAAGGGTTAAAAAAGGGGTATGATAGATTTCAGCAACTATTCACACAGTTGGAAGCCTATGGTGCTGAAGTTTCAACCGAGGATGCAAATCACAAGTTTCTCTGATCTTTGCCCCCAGCTTTGTCAAATTGGCATTGAACAATCGAGAACCAAACTGATGTTGACACTTTATCCATTGATTATATGTATAATAACCTTAGGGGTCTTTGGCAGGAACTCACAGTAACTCAAAATCATCTGCAAGTGCTCAAAATGTTGCTTTTGTTTAACCACAGCAAAGAGCAGCACTAAACAAGGTTAAGTCTGTCATACTGGTGCCTTATAGTACTTTTACACTCTTCTATACTTCTTCAAACAATATTTCTAGAAGAGATAGTCCTACTGGTTTGCTGATGATGTATCTTATTTACTCTTTGTTAAACAATCAGAAGATTTGGACTTTCTTTCATGTAAGACCTAGATAACAGATTGCATGATTTGGACATTGTAAGAGAATGGACATAAACTGGCATGCATAGCAATGATTGCTATTCGGAATGAAAGAAGTTTTATCCAAAGAAAAACTAGAAGGAGAGTACGGGTTGATGGATACCAAAACATGTTGGTTTTGACAAAAGGAAGCTTGAATGTTTCAAATGTCAAAACACTGGTTCATTTTGCTAGGGAATGGTAATCCAAGGGGACAAATGATGGAAAGAAGAGAGACTTTTTTTATCAAGATCAAGGAGCTGGAAAAAAAGAGCAGAATCAGAACTATTTGTTGACTATGGATGATGGTGTTGTCAATTGGGGAGAATCATACAGGTCGAGAAGTTGACACAAATTCATGCACTCATGGCTAAATCAGCTCAAAATAATGAAGTATCCTATTTTTGTCTCTAAAAACTTGCATTGATTTATATATATAAACTTAAATACTGTGTGATGAACAAACGGGAATCAGTTAGGTGACAAGAAGCAAAAATTCTTGCCTATAATCAAGCTGTTAAGAAATTAGAAGCTCAAATTGTTACTTTTCAAAAGCAGCAATTATCTCTAAATGAACAGCTTACATTTCAGGCAATGAATTTATATGGAAAGATGAAAAAAGTTAAAAAAATATAGGAGAATAGGAATGAAAAGGCTGTAAAGAAAAGGAACAATTATAGAAAAAGTAGATTTATGGAAGGATTCTTCTAAAAACCCTTGGAAATTAGTTTAAATTCTGGATGATTCAAATAGTAAAGTTGGTTTAGGTATGGAATCAAATCAACAATGTGGTTTTTAAGCTATGAAGGAAGAAATGTATTGTACTGTGTTAATTGTAACAAAAGAAGACTTTGTTGACCAAACTTTGTACACATAGATTTTCAAAGGCTAATATTTTAAAGGGAGTTCAACATCCCTTAAACTGGGGACTATACTCCCTAAACAACAACAGGAAATTGATGAATCTTTGTATGTTTATGGTAAAAAGGGACCTCAAAAGCATAAAACTAGTGTCTCAGATGACAAATTCAATGAGTATTCTACCTGTCAATCAAATGACAGTGCAGGATCTTTTGGAAATACCTCTGAGCACTCTGTTGAGTTTGAATCAGAAATTATAAGTGTACCAAAAGAGGTGTCTGAGTCTAAGTCTGTTACAACTAATGAAAAAGTCGTGTCTGAACCAAAACCAAAAGAAGTTAAACCTAGTTGTGTAACACACGTAAAAACTCCTAGGCAACCAGTGAAAAATCAAGAGACACCTAAAGTTAACAGAAAGAATTGGAATGAAATGATGGAAAGAGAACTAGGGGAAGGTTACTCTTTCATCA
This sequence comes from Tanacetum coccineum, assembly GCA_026074375.1. Taxonomy (NCBI): domain Eukaryota; kingdom Viridiplantae; phylum Streptophyta; class Magnoliopsida; order Asterales; family Asteraceae; genus Tanacetum; species Tanacetum coccineum. Next base: position 25,959 of record BQNB010020782.1, on the reverse strand, counting down.
AGAAAAAGTGTTTTGTTTGTGGCAGCCTAAGTCATTTGATCAGAGATTGTGACTTTTATGAAAAGAAAATGGCAAGAGAGGCTGAGCTTAAGAAACAAAGGGTTTTTAATACTGGTAATGGGGTGGCAAAACCAGTATGGAACAATGCAAACAGGGTTAATCATGCTAATCACTTTGTACCTAGACCAGTACAACTCAATGCTGTTAGGCCAAACAGTAATTCTGTTAGGCCTAATGTTAATACTGGTAGGGCAAATGTTAATTCTGTTAGGCAAAATGTTAATTCTGTCAGGTCTAATGTTAATACTGTTAGACCTAAACAACCAGTACCTACCAGTAACTCAAACAGTTTTAGTCCTGTAAGACCCCAGGTGAATAAGTTTAATCAAAGAAGTAATTTTTCAAAATCACATTCACCTGTGAGAAGACCCATTGTTAGAAAAACAGCAAAAATGCCTTATTCTCATACTGTAAAGGGAAATTGGGGCACTGCTGTTAAGACCTCAGCAGGTTATAATTGGAGGAACACTAGACCAAACTCCAATTGTAATAGTGGATCCAATTTTGTTCGAACTGTAAATGCTAAAGGTCCACAAGGCAGACCCAAGCCTGAAAAGGCCTGGGTCCCTAAGAGAAACTAATTTCTCTTTTTCATGTGCAGGATCATCCACTCAAGAACATGGAGGACAGAGGTATATTTGATAGTGGATGCTCAGCGCACATGACTGGTAACAAGGATCACCTGGATGATTTTGAAGAATGCAAAGGGGGATCTGTTACCTTTGGAGGTAGCAAAGGCTACATAACTGGTAAAGGCAGGATAAGAGTTGGTAATTTAGAATTTGATAGTGTGTCTTTTGTAAAAGAACTAGGGCATTTTAATCTTTTCTCAATATCACAAATATGTGATAAGCAGCACAAGGTTCTTTTTACTGAAACTGAATGTCTTGTTGTGTCTCCTGACTTCAAGATGCCTGATGAAAATCAGATACTTCTAAAGGTCCCTAGGCAACACAATATGTACAGTTTTGATATGAAGACACCTGCTCCTACAAAAGATTATGCTTGTTTGATTGCAAAAGCCACATCTGATGAATCTAAATTGTGGCACAGGAGGTTAGGTCATATAAATTTTAAAAACCTAAACAAACTTGTGAAGGGAAACCTTGTAAGAGGTCTACCTTCCAAGGTTTTCAGAAATGACCATACATGTGTTGCCTGCCAAAAAGGTAAGCAACACAAGGCCTCCTGTAAGGCTAAATTAGAAAGAACAATCACTGAGCCATTACACACCTTGCATATGGATCTTTTTGGACCTACTTCCGTAAAAAGCATTAATCATGCAAGTTATTGCCTTGTAATCACTGATGATTGTACCAGATTTAGTTGGGTATTCTTCTTGGCTACTAAGGATGAAACTAGTGGCATCCTTCAAAACTTCATTAGACAAATTGAAAACCAGCTTAATCACAGGGTTAAAATCATTAGATCAGATAATGGCACTGAATTTAAGAATAGGGATATGCTTGAATTTTGTGGGAACAAGGGAATAAAACAAGAGTATAGCAATGCCAGAACTCCACAGCAGAATGGAGTTGCTGAAAGAATGAACATGACCCTAATTGAGGCAGCTAGGACTATGCTAGCAGACTCACTTTTACCAACTACCTTTTGGGCAGAAGCAGTTAGTACTGCTTGCTATATCTTTAATAGGGTAAGAGTGACTAAACCTCAAAACAAAACTCCTTATGAGCTTTTGTTTGGCCACAAACCAATTATTAGCTACATAAGACCTTTTGGGTGCCATGTTACCATTTTAGATACTCTAAGTGTGCTTGGAAAGTTTGATGGAAAGTGTGATGAGGGTTTCTTAGTTGGTTACTCACTAAATAGCAAAGCCTTTAGGGTATATAATTTAGTAACCAAAAAGGTAGAAGTAAATCTGCATGTAAAATTTCTTGAAGAAAAACCTAATGTGAAAGGAGTAGGTTATAGATGGATGTTTGATATTGATTATCTCACTGATTCTATGAACTATATTCCTGTGTCTTTGGAGAATCAAAACTTACCTAACATGCAGTATTCAAAAAGTGACTAACAGTGCAGGTACTCTACAAACTCCTTATGCAAATGCTTATGCGGAAGAAGATGAGGCTGAGGAGCTTATTGTTGTGCCTACAGAAGCCAAGCATACTGCAGTAAAAGTTGAACTAAGGAAGTCTTCTACTAATTCAAAGGCAGAGGAGTTTTTGACAGAGCTTCAAAACCTTAAAACACAAGAGAAGGAGGCTTATCCTACTGGCATTTCAGAAGATACTCCTGAAATTCTAGCTTTTAGAAGAGAATTGGATGAACTTGCTCAAAAGCATTTAAGGGAAGTACCTAAGAACAAAGCTACCAGTACTACCTCAGTTAATTCTGGTAGTGGACCAGTTAATTCTCAACATGCTGATCAAGATGATTCAGATATGCCAGAGCTCACAATCTTTAACAAGCCTCAGAAAGGGATTTTTGATGAGGCTTCTTATGATGACGAGGGTATGGTCCATGATTTCAACAACTTACCAACAGAAGTAGCTGTTAGTCCCATTCTTACTCTTAGGATTCACAACATTCACCCACAAAGTCAAATATTTGGTGATCCTAAATCATCTGTGCAAATTAGAAGCAAAGTGCAGCAACATTCAGGAGCACATGCACTTGTAAGTTATGTTCAAAAAAGCAGAAAGGAAACAATCATAAAGATCAAAACAAAATTGTCTAGTTGCTGCTTCTCTATCTTGGAGGAACCTAAAAAGATTTTCTACTAGCTCATAAAAGATGAAAGTTGGGTTGAAGCTATCAAGAGGAGTTGTTACAGTTTCAGGCAGCAAAATGTAATGAATCCTCTCAGTAGATTACCTTATGGAGCAAAGGTAATTGGAACAAATGGGGTATACAGAAAACAAAAAGGGATGAAAAGAGGAGTAGTTGTCAGATATAAAGGCAGATTAGGCCAAGCGTCACAGACAGGTAGAGGGTATTGACTATGATGTGGTTTTTGCTCCTGTGGCAAGGATAGAAGGCTATCATGTTATTCTTAGCCTTTGCCTCATTTATGAGGTTCATAGTATACCAAATGGATGTAAAAAGTGCATTTCTGTATGACACTATAGATGAAGAGGTGTATGTTTCTCAACCTCCTGGTTTTGTTGATCCTGATCATCCTAAGAAGGTTTATAAGGTTGTCAAAGCTTTATATGGACTACATTAAGTTCCTAGAGCTTGGTATGCTACTCTATCAACATTTCTTGAGACGCATGGATACAGGAGGGGTACTATTAACAAGACTTTGTTTATTAAGAAGGACAAGAAGGATATCATGATGGTTCAAGTGTATGTTGATGATATCATTTGTGGCTCTACAAGAAAGTCTTAGTGTGATAAATTTGAGGCCTTGATGAAAGGAAGATTTCAAATGAGTTCTATGGGTGAACTTATATTCTTCCTTGGATTACAAGTCAAACAAAAGACAGATGGACTTTTCATTTCTCAAGACAAGTATGTTGCAGATTTGCTGAAAAAGTTTGACCTTGCAAGTTTGAAAACTGCAATAACCCCAATGGAGACCAAGATGGCGTTGACAAAGATGAGGAAGCTGATGATGTGGATGTACACTCTTCATATAGACCTGATAGGTTCTCTCATGTACTTTAACTGTCTATACGGCCTGACTATAATGTTTTCGCAGTATGTGCTTGTTCTAGTTTTCTGGTTGACTCCTAAGACTTCACATCTAAATAGGCTTGTAAAGAGAATCTTTAAGTACCTTAAAGGCAAACCCAATTTGGGCTTATGGTATCCTTGAGAATCACATTTTGACCTGGAAGCTTACTTAGATAGTGACTATGCTAGGGCAAATCTTGACAGGAAATCCACAACGGTGGTTGTTAATTTCTTAGAAGAAGATTAATTTCATAGCAATGCAAGAAACAAACCATAGTGGCTACCTCTACAACAGAAGCTGAATATGTAGCTGCTGCAATTGCTATGACAAGTGTTGTGGATTCAAAATCAAATGCTGGACTTATGGTTTCAATCCTTCCATGAATTACCAAAATCCACATTTATAATGAAAGCACAATCTGCATTGTGAAGAATCCAGTGTATCACTGAAAGACAAAGCACATAGAGATCAAACACCACTTTATACGAGATTCTTATGAGAAGAAGCTTATTAGGGTGGAGAAAATTCACACAGACTTCAATGTAGCTGACCTATGACCAAAGCTTTTGATTGACAACCAAGGTTCTCAATTTCTTAGTGGTTAAGTACTTGGTCATGATATAATCCATAGCTACATTTAAGGGGATGATTAAATGTATAGTTTGCCATCTAGTAATACTAGTTAGTAGAATTAATTATGATAGGTTATATACATTCTAGTAGTTATTTGAATATAATAGATCTAGTAGCATAGCGTTTTCGAATAGTTTTGTAGTATGTTTTGTGTGTGGCTTAACATGTTCAGGATATACTTGGATTGCAAGAAGGAATGGAGCATGGATTAAAGCAATCCTAAAAGTTGTGCAAATGTTTAATTCTGGTATTGTACAATTATTAATTTTGGTCAGTTTTACAATTAATCCTCGGTAAGCTTAATTGTTAGTTTGGACATTATAATGTTTAAATACGTTGGAACAGACTTAAGTATGGTAGGGCCATATTAAATACTGGTAACTTGCGTTAGTGACTGTTTGGTCCTAAAACTTTGACTTTATCTTTAAATCATGACCGTTAGAGCAATTGGCGGGTGATATTTAAGGGATAATGCATACCATTGGATTAATTACTGTTTTACCTCACCTACAATAGTTTTCTTCATTAAAAAGCGACTATTTTCTCGAAGGGCCAATTGGAATTCATTTTTCGCATAAAAAGTCAATTAGCAGATACAATCAGTACTAAGTTACCTACACGAGTCAAACCCAGTTATAAATAACAAAAATCCAACCTTTTACTACAATTTCAAACGAATGGCTTCAATGGAAATACTGCGACATGCATTTAACTACACCAAATATGTGTCGCAGCAGGGAAATATGTCAGGGGCGTTTACTTCTTAATACACATCGCTAGATACAGGAGGAGAACGACCTCTAAATGTTGTCGTTTGAAATAGTAAATCTCGTCTTGATTTCTTTGTAAATTGATTATTTACTCATTATGTCTCATAATTGCATCACAATGTATACAAGCTTGAACCAAATAATCTCAACAAGAGATCGTGATTCACATTTGTATGTCACAGTAGTCAAATTACAATAAAATGTAAACTCTTGTCCGCAATTTTTAGTACTCCAGATTGCACATCGCAAACGTAAGCAAGGCATCTACTAAACTTACACTCCTAGAATAAATACAAAACATGCTTATTAGAATACGTGTCTCAACCATTCAAAGTTGGTGTGTTCATAGAGTCGTTATAGTAAGGTTAATTGTATATATGTTTGGAATCTCATAAAGATTCTATCAAAACACGTTATGTTCATGATTAAATTTCCAACAATGCACTTGATGTTATATATATCGACACCACATAATTCTAGTCAATAAGGAGTAAATGTAGAAACCAAAAGAGTCTAGTGGTTTATTGCTTCGCCGCAATATAATGAACTATAAGAAAATTTGTAAAGGTGTTCAACAAGTAGTATATGGACAGTCGCAGATCACTCACTCATTGATTTTCCAAAATGTATGGGTATGCTATAACAGATACAGTACCACATAACATAATATCCTACTGTTGCGGCTTAAGCGCATGACACATGAAGGCTCGAATTATGTATGGCAATTTAATTGCAATTAAAGGCCCGTGTAGATGTTTAAACCCGCAACATCCAAATTGTTCCGACATGTATACATTCGTGTTTTAGTACGGTCAAAACTAGTGAGAGCTACTCACCCAAATATGGATGTTAATCCCAAATAGATCTATTTATACACTCGCGCTTCCTCTCTTAACACCGGTACTTCGTAGTTCAAGATATTTAACAGTTCATGATAATGGGCAATTGGTGGTTATGTTACTTAGGCACTGCAAAACGGAGATTGATTAGCCGAAAAACACTTGTGTCCCAGTTAAATACATTTTAACAAAACTTAATTGTATTCGTTTTGAAATAGCTTTTTGAGTACTTAAATCATAAGTAGAAAAGAGTTGTGACTATAAATGTCTAAGATAATTGGTAAGTTCGTAATCGAGTATGTAAAACAATTTCATAATACGTAAGTATGCAAATGAGTATGTGGGACAAGAAGATAAACGAAACTCAAAGTTTGTAATCAACCAATGCAAGAATTGTATTTGTGATTGAATTTGCACAAACTCTAAGCTATGTAAACTAAGTGTGTAAGTAATAACAAGTCATTGTCAAGAAGATAATTCGTTAACGAATGTGCTTAAACAAAGTTGTATTGAGGCATGTCATTTCTCTTCCCCGTAGGATTTGTAATAAAGTAAATGTGAAAAAACGATGTGAAAGCGGGCGCTATAAAACTCAACAATGAATGTTGTCAGATCGATTGGACGGGGGATGCGCCTATGATTATAGAGCCAGACAAATCGGTACACTCTGGAACGGCATCGACCAAGAAGTATGCGGTTTATTTTAACGGCTATGACCTCCACTATGCATAGGATGAATGTATCTTGTTTTTCCGATGAATTGAGTCAACGTCTAAGTGACACTGATTGACTAAAAAGGAATTTAGATTTAACGATGTAACATAAGTTGGTGGTGGTATTAAATAAATAAATCCAAATAAGTAACGCAAAGACGTGTCAATATATTTCGTATATGCAATCTTAATAATGGGATATTGACCTCGTGTACTATAATTCATATCGTGAATTTATATTAACAAGAAGCTCCAACCAAAGACATAAACTCAAATATAATACGTGGACATGTGTCACATCCAGAAGGTGTCAATTAAAATAATATGGTCTAATTCTTATAGTGCTTTCCGAGTATTATATAAGAAAGATGATAAAATAAATTGAAAAACTACATAATTTGACACGCGCCCGGGATATTCCCCATGTGATTTTGGGAGTTCCTTTATAACAATTAAACGCCCGTTTTAAGTTTGTGGATTAGATAATGAAAATTTCTAAAAATCATAGTTTACGTTTGATTACTCGGGTCTCACGATTTTAATATTTTCTTAAAGACATTTCCAGGTAATAAGTACAAGTTAGTTTTGTAACAAATGTGTACTAAGTATAGCGATTTGTAAAAAATCTCGGCATGACCCATTCGTTTATTTAACGTTTTCCATATTAACAAAAGTTAATCATTTTCCCTTAATTTAATTCACGATCACCTGTATTGTAAACCCAATAACACATCCATTATAGTTATTATAGAAACATCGCGAAAATAATATATATAAGTATTTATTTAACCAATGCACATTTAGATCGGTTAATATATAATTTTATATATGAAATCCTTTAATTTTTACTTATCCCATATATATACACCGAACGCACCCCATGTGCGGTTAATGTCGATACAAAACACACCCTTACCATGAAGCTTGCCAAACCAACCACACCCCTTTATTGTGTTAACTCAGCCCATCAAACGCACCTCTTGGCTGTGGACACAAGCCAACCCAAACGCACCCAAATCCTATATTTCAGTAACTCCAAACGCACCCCTAATTTGTTCCCCTTATAAAACCAAAAGCACTCTACGGTTGTGGTCTTATTACCAAACGCACCTTATGGCCTTTTCGTATCAACCATACGTCCCTATGTGCGTTTATAGACATACCAAACGCACCCCATGTGATGTTTAACAAAATCAAACCCGCCTTATGTGAGCTGAGAGCCAAACCAAACGCCCTCTTGGGCTGTTAAACGCAAGACCAACACACCCTCGGGGTGTGTTAACAAAACCAACCGCACCCTCGGCGGAAGAGCCGAATCCATGAATACCAAACGCATCTCTGGTGGTCCTAATTAAACCCATATAAACGTCCTGTTGGTTGAGACCACTAACCTCAACGCCACCTTATCGAAACCGAACGAACCAGTGGGTTTTTACCATCAAACCCAACACATCCTCTTGGTTAAGAACATGGGGGTGGTGAGGAAGTCGTGTTGAAGGTGGTGGTGGTGTGCCTGTTGTGGTGGTGGTGGTGGCGTTGTGCGTGGCGTGGTGACGTCGGTGGTGGTGGAGGTGATGATATTGTTGGTGGATTATAGGTGGGTGGATGGGGGAGATGATGTTGGTGGCTGCTGGTGGGTGGTTTGAGTGGCCGGAAAACTTGCTGGAAAGAAGGGGGCGCCGGATAGTTTGAGAGGGAGGAGGAGACATATGAGTGGTCGAGTATAAGTTAACCTAGAAATGAGCAAACCCTATATGCTCACTTATATATATATATGAAAAGTTATTAAAAAAAATTGGCAAGTGTTTAATAGTTGTGGGTTGGTTATGTAAATATTTCACAGGGACCAAAAGTGTAACTTTTATTAAATAATGGTTCGGGACTCGTTTAGGCCAGTTAACGATTTATTCAAGGCACGAGGGAAAATACGCCCTCGCGCGCCGTTACAAAATGATTTTTTCCATGAAGTATGAATATTCACATGACTAGTTTTCATAAACGTTTTATAAAATTTATATAAAATGTTTATTATTTATTTGGTAGTCATTGGGTATTACCCGAAAGCTTTGTCCGTAAAATAAACTTTGATTTAAACGTTCGCATTTTTAAATAAACGCTATTGAATAGAATATTAACTAATTTATTAAATTTTTTATTTAATAAAACACGTGGTAATTAAATATAATTTAATTATTCTTGGGTTCGGTATGTGTTGTGTTCAAATATTGTAGTCATTTTCTGATTGTTTCGTGTTTGGGGTAAAATCTGAAATCGTTGTCTGTGTGAAATATCGTTTTACATCAATTTGCATTTAGAGTCAGAGTAGTGCGACAAACGTTATTTAGTGATGTCGTTTTTGTTAAGTCCCAACTTAGGAAGAACATATATCTTCTCGTTTTCAAGTCAAATAAATTTAAAATAAATTTGTACTTGAGGTATGCAATAATTACATCACTGTTTTATTATTTTAGAACAAATATGCTCCGAAAAAATTTTGCCGGTTAGCGGTACTGTTTTTCTGAGGACAATAAAAGTGTTTAAAAGTCAAAAAAGTTAAGTCGGACCATGAAAATCAACACAAATGTTTTAAATAGTTCATTTATAAATTCTCCCAAAAATTGACGGATTCTTATTAGTACCTACTCCTTAAAGAAATCTCGTCCCGAGATTTAATTTTGTGTTAACCGATTGTGTGACCAAGAAAAGATTTAAGATTTAATAAACCAGTTCTAAACAAAACGATGATAACTTTATTCAGCAAAATTTTGATGTTTCGACAATTCTCAATATACTAAAATTTTTGGCTAAGTTTGACCAGGATATTTAATCCATTAACATAGGTATCTCAAAATATATCATTACAGATCTTATGACTGGTATAACCGCGGTATGGGAAAAGTCTCATTATAGTGAAAACCTTAAAAGAAAGTGTAGTCGCGTGAGTATGTCTATATAATGTTTTAAATGTTTAAGTACGGAGTCTCGTTTCTGATATCTGTTATGTTCGATGATTCACATCAACGTGGCTTATGTATGTAAGTACCCAACTTACTTGGCAGTACTAGGATGTATCGCGACCTAAGTCTTCCTACTAGTGGCCCGAAATGAATAGTCCAACTATCTGTTTTGTCGATAGGTGTTTATCTCGTTTAAGGGGAGTTGCATTACCTATTGGATAAAGTTGTATCAGTCGGGACCGCTCTAGGACCCAACAGCAGCGACCATAACGTCAATATTATAATAAATGGTGATGGGATGCCGAAAATTAGGACATTTCGAGAAACAATATTCCCAAAATAAAGTTTAATAAATGAGGGGGGCTCACGAGAGAGCTTATGCGATAGACGGCGGATTATGGCACTCAGTCGTTAGTTCGATGAATCAGCTCCATTAGCTCAAGTGTGTAACAAGTCTGTTAGTTCCACGAACAGTTCGTGATCGCGAGGATTAGCAACGACAAAGTAATGTAACTTAAGCAATGTGATCCACCAAGGTAGTTCAGAAGTAGGCCTTAAAGGATTCTATTGAGTTTGGGGGGGCAAGACACGATTGTGTCTCTGAACCTTTTAACGGATTATGATTGATTATCGATCTTCAGGTTAATAATCGTAGATCGTATCGGAATACCATTAAGCCCACTCATTATAATATATTATTTGATAAGAAGCCGTCCAATTTTATGTTATAATGAAGTGATAAACTTATGGTTCGGTAATTTTCAATTTCTTTTTTTAAATGAAGAGGCGTTCCCAATCCTTTAAAATAAAGAGATTTAAATCATCCTACTTCAATAAATTTTGATGTAACACGCGTACTCCCAAAATTTCAAGGTGGTGGATGGACATGCGTGCAGGTGCCTAATGGAGTACGGGAGAGTGATTTAAAACTCGGTCTTCAGAGACAGGGTTAAAACTACCCAAAAAATTCGACTAAAGTTCAAGATAGGAAAAATGTGTACCCCCCCCCCACCCCACCCCCACCCCCCATGGTTAGAGTAACACCAGTAAAAGTCTCGATGAACTAGTCCACATAGAATTTATCATATATAAATCATCTTATTACAAAGTCCCGCCCATACAAGACTTGTAGTATTTAAAATTTATAAATAAATCCCAGGTAAACAGAGCTGTCTGACGGGCTTTTTAATATAGCAATTATCGTATCTATCCTCCATATTATAATCCGCCATACAAGACTTGTAATACTTAGATTCATACATAATTCCATGTAAACAAAATTATGACGGCTTTCGCGTACTACGATATTGTATAAAGTTATGAAATAATATTTTTGGAGGGACCATTGTTTAAACTTACAATGTTGAGTACGAAGTGAGTCCCATATGGTACAACTCACAATGTCTAAGAAGGTGTTCTGGTATTTATATAAATAACATCCTTATTTAAACTAAACTGTACGATATAACGCAAAATGGATGTAAACATAATATATATATATATATATATATATATGTATATATATATATATATATATAATATATATATAAATTATAATTATTATATATATTATATATATATATTATATATATATATATATATGTATGTCATGTAAGCACATAATGTAACAAGTAATGTAAGCAAGTAGCAAGTAGTGTGTATGCACTTTTGAAAATGTTTGATGTGATGCAATATTTGTGAAAACGGTTATAGTCTAGGGTAAAATATGCAACCTAGTTCTCTATAACCTTTGCTCTGATACCAATTGAACACCTCAAAAATGTGTCGCAAGCGGGAAATATGTCCAGGGCGTTACTTCATAATACACAGAGCTAGACTACAAGAGAACGACCTCTAAATGTGTCGTTTGAAAAGTAATCTCGTTGATTTCTTTGAAATTGATATAACTTTGTCTCATAATTGCATCACAATGAAAAGCTTGAATAAATAAATCCAACGAGATTTGATTCATTGTTTATAAGTAGAAATCTATAAAATGATATCTTGTCAATTTTTAGACTCCATTGAAACATCAAGTGACCGCCAAGATCTACTTAACCTGAGAAAAACATGCTTAAAAGTGTCAACATTAAAGTTGGTGAGTTCATAGAGTTTTGTAAGTATAAATGTAAATGTTGGAATCCAAAGATTTATAAAGTATGTATGATTATTTCAATCCTTATAATAATCGCCAAAAATGTAAGAGTAAATGTAGAACCAAAAGAGTTTAGTGTTTATTGCTTCGCCGCAATATAATGAAAAGATATTCCAGATATTAGTATGTTCAAAAGGTATTATGGACAGTGAGATCGTTGCATTTTCTAAAATTGTATGGGGTCTACTATAACAGATACAGTACCACATAAATTAATATCTACTGTTGCGGCTAAGCTCATGACACTGAAGCTCGACATCTTATGTATGCAATTTAATGCAAATAAAGGCCCGTGTAGATTGTTAAAACCACGCAACATCTTAATTGTTTCGACATGTATGCCCCATTCGTGTTTCACGGCCGGTCGAAACTAGTGGAGGCAGTACTGTTAGCCTTACTTTTAGTGAAGCTGGCGTCTTACACATGACATTGGACTGTTATGAACACTGCGGTGTCACGCAGGGGGTCTTTTATGGTTAACTAGGGAAGATTAGCTTTTTCTTTTTAGTATAAATAACCCTCATGGGTGACTTCTACATGCCTGGGGGTGGATGTTCATTTTCTTTTTTTCCTTAATCTAATCTTTCATCTTTTTGTGTTCATCTCCTCTCTTTACTTTCTCTCACTAAAATCAATATGTCTTATCTTTTGTTCTTTGATCACCTAAGACCCCCCGAATAAGGTGTTTTGTATCGCGTACAATTGGTATCAAGAGCTAACCGGGGGTGTTTTGTATTGTGTGTTATGTTCGTGGTGTTCTATTCTTTGTCATAAGAATATTTTTTCTTTCTTCTGAAACAGTAAAGGCAAGAATAGTTTTTTGTGTAACAGTTTTGTACTGTATAAAACTGTTGTATAACAATTTTCTTTTCCTTTATTTTTATATACTTTTATGAGGTTGGTTTGGTCCTGTTTTGGTTATATATGGGTCTCTCGAATTTTTTTGTTCACTGTTGAGACAAGGAAAGAAGGTTTCTGCTTCGAGGCATGGTCGATGGAACAGCAACCGAACCAGTCTAAACAATGTGGAAACCGAATGTGTGTATGTTCTTAAGAGCCGAGACGAGTTAAGAAAAACAAAAATGGACCCGAACGAGTGTAAATTTAAAGTGCCGAAACGAGTTATAAGTTTACAGAACTGACGAATTAAGTTTCATAGTGCCGAAACGAGTGATATTCTAATGAGCACCGAACTAGTTCAAGCCTTTTCAACCGAACGAGTTCATTCTAACTACAATCGATCGAGTTCTTTCTTCAACAACCGAACGAGTTCAATTCTATTTAGTTCAACCGATACTAGTCAAAATCACAAACCGAACCGAAAGAGTTCATATGAGTAGAACCGATCTAGTTCAAGACATGACAACCGAACGAGTTGTTTCTAGAACCGATCTAACATAGAACAACCCAACCGGGTCAACTCGGTATTTACCGAGTTGACCGGGTCAACTCGGTATTTACCGAGTTGACCGGGTCAACCTCAATGAGTCACAGTCAAAGGTCAACAAAAAGAAGGATAAAGAAAGACAGACTCGTGAACCAACTTCAACAACGACAGCCTCAACATCAGTTTCAAACAATTAGATCCCTTCATCACAATAACAATACCATTTTCATCTCCATATCTTATCAAGACTCGAAGCAAAATGAAATGAAACAGTTAATCTCAGACTCGTGTTTATTTGTCATCAATTTTTTTTAGACTAAACACATTCATCATTGATCTGTGACAAGTTCATCTTGTCTTTCAATATTCGAGAAGCACAGATTGAATGATAAACAAGTGTGTTTCATTCTATTTTGGTTTTGATTACAACGTCCGCCAACAAGAAATCATATGCAAAGGAACTACCTGAGACCCACAAGGGATCTTGAAGCCGAATACGATATAATCATAGACAATTCGTTGTTTGATTCTGCTCGGGATGATGGTTATACAATAATATCATGAATAATAAAGGGTTGAATGGGTTGTGTATGGTTTGAGGAAAGATTGAATGAGATGGGAGGTTGTTTGTTTGTCTGCATTTAAAGTGAGAAAGAGATGATGAAGTGGGTGTGTGTGATTAGAGGTTATGAAGTACAGATTTGATGGATCTAAGTTTGATGATTAGATGAGTTTTTGGGGAGACATAAGGATGGAGGCTGTTGATTTTGTGATTAGGGTTACGTTATGAGAAACATTAGGGATTTTCATTCTTATATCCCTAATTTTATTTGGATCGGGTTATATGCATTAGAAGAACGGGCTATATCACAAAATCATGGGCCTAAGTGTTATAGAGTGGGCCGAATTCTTAATTGATCTGATTATGGGCTACTGTGATCATTATATTGTACTGGGCCAAAATACTTATAGGTAATTCGATTGGATTGGGTTGTTATTTGTTAAGTGGGCTGCTAAATATGGTTTATCTATTTTGGGGCTCGTGTTATCGGATTCACTGAGTAGTAAAACAAAATGATGTAGGGTAAAAATATAAATGACCGGGTTTTATTACTTGGACGGCCGTTAGTATGGTAAATTTTTTAGCCGATATCCGTTAACCATCACAAAAATCACGAACAACAACACAACAAACACAATACATTACACTAAAAACGATCCTTATCAAAATTTACCTTCACTCTTAATGGCTAGTATTGAATTTTAATGACTATGGAGTTATTGTCCATGTTATTTATTTGGGGGATTGAAGTAGTTTTTCGAGGAGTGTTACTTATGTTCACTCTTTGTTTTTTGGTCAACGAATGGATGACTTGTTTCGGGCATATACGGTCTTGTGATGAAGCCCACTTGATGTATCTAGTTATACTCGATGTAGGGAGTTACACTTGTAGTACTACGGGTTTAGCATATCACTTTAAGGAGTTACATTACAGTACTCAGTGTCTCACGTAGTTAAGGAGTTTTTCAAGAGGTGTTGTAATTTTTATATACTTTTGGGTGAGTATATGGTACTTAGAGATTTGCCTCTGCACCGTTCTTCATCACGCGGATAGTACAAGATTAAGTCATAAGTCGCGAATTTTGCTTTATTCTCGGGTTCGTTTCATCGGGTTGTCTCCATCAGTGGTCATCAGTATTAGCCTATAGAATAAATAAGGGGATTTAGATTGGGTTGATCAAGAGAGATTTGTAAAGAGAGTACCGACATCTTCTCACAGAGTATTGCTTATGCAATCACGGGTTATGAAGCTAAGTAAGCAGTTCCAGTTGGCATAAGATGTACACATGTGTAGGATGATTCCTCAGTTAGTCATCATCCTGGAGGGAGAAATGTGTACATTCGGTACTTAGTTGATTTTTTATGTTACCGTTTTGATGTTACCATTTTGACTATATAGAGGGAGAAATTGTGTACGCTCGGGCCTTAATTGACTTTGGTGTAGCGATTCTTATCTGCACTTTCCTGGAGGGAGAAATGTACATTCAAGGACGCACAACAAGTTCACTTGATCGGGCGTTATAGAATATGCCGGAGGTTAGTCCGCAGAGATGATTAGTGCTTCAACTTGTTACTTTGGTGTCACGGTTTCGACTTCGGTAAAGGGATAAAGTGTTTTACTTTGGGCGGAATTTCAACAAGACTGGGGATGCTTAACTAGTGAGTCGATGTTGATGATATCATTCCTCCCTTAAGAACGGTGTATTAATTCTTATCAGTCTAAGGGGTGTCTGTTTGGGAGGGAGATGCAGAAGTTCGGAGCATAATTCATATCAATGCCGAAGTATTCGGATAAGAGAACTTCAAGGATGACAAATGAGATGCAGATTCTGATAAACTTCGACATGACCAGAAGTGCAAGAAAATGAAGCTTTCTCAAGACATGCAACTAATTCAGAAACTTTGACATGACCAGAAGCGTATGAAGAAAGTTTTTGAAGTTATGTCAGGAAGTTATGTGCAGAAATCCAATCAAAACCGGGTTCGGTAGATAAAACTTTCTTATGTCTTCCTCCAACATTTCGTTCGTATACAAGCTGCAAGAAAAATAGCTGGAGTATTCAAGTAGATCGTCAAAACGATATTCTCTCAAGGAATACTGGACTTCATTCTTATCATTTTTCTTTATTTTTGCTTGTAGGGAAAACATTGTAATACCATTCACGTGTGACGCCCATCTTGGAGGGAGATTGTTAGCCTCACGTTTAGTGATGCTGGCCGTTTACACGTGAATTGGACGAGTTTTTGGACACTGCGTGTCACGGCAGGGGGTCTTTTATGTTAACTGGAAATAGTTTAGCTTTTTCTTTAGTTTAACTACCACTCATGGCTCTCCATGAAGGGGTGGATGTTCATTTTTCTTTTTTCCTTAATCTAATCTTTCATCTTTTTGTGTTCATCTCCTCTCTTTACTTTCTCTCACTAAAATCAATATGTCTTATCTTTTGTTCTTTGATCACCCAAGACCCCCCGAATAAGGTGTTTTGTATCGCGTACAGCTACTCACCCAAATGGGATGTCAAATCCCAAATTGATCTATTTTTTACACTCGCGCTTCCTTAACGGTCATCCGGTCAAGAATTTAACAAGTCATGATAATGGGCTATGGTGGTGTTATGTTACCTGTATGGCACATGTAAACAGGAGATGATAACCGAAAACACTTGTGTCCAATAAAAATTAACTATTGTATTCGTAAATAGCTTTGAGTACTTAAATCCATAAGTAGAAAAGAGTGTGATATAAATCAAGTAATTGAGTTCGTAATGAGTATGTAAACAATTTCGTAAACGTGTATGCAAATGAGTATGTGACAAAGTATGAAACCAAGTTTGTAATACACAACCATGTTAACTTGTATTTGTGATGAATTGCAAATCAAGTATGTAAACCAAGTGTGTAGAATAGTATGTACAATTATATTGTAAACGAATATGTAAACAAGTTGTATTGAGCATGTATTCTCCCCCGAGATTTGTAAAGTAAATGTAAAACAAGTGAAAGAGGGGCTATAAACTCACATCGATGTTGTAGAACGATTGGCAGGAATGCGCATATTAAGCGCCAGACAAAACGGAAATTGGAACGGCTCGACCAAGAAGTTGCGGTTTATCTTAACGGCTATGACCCACTAGCCTAGGATGATGTACTTGGTTTTCCGATGAATGAGCACGTCAACGTGACACGTTGATAAAAGATTTAGATTTAAAGTTGTAATAGTTTGGTGGTTGGTTAAATAAATAAATCAAAAAGTAAACGCAAGGTGTGTAATATATTCCGTATATATTACATAATGAAAAATGACCGAGTATATAATTCATACCGTGAATTATATAACAAGATACACAACCAAAAGAATAACTCGAAGCGTATATAATACGCGACATGTGTTACATCTAAAAGGTGACAATTAAAATAAAATGGTCCAATTATATAATACTTTCCGAGTATTATATAAGAAAGATGATATAAATAAAAGAAACTAAATAATTCGACACGCGCCCGAATATCCCCAAATGATTAAATAGAAAGTTTCTTTATAAAAATAAACGCACGTTTAAAGTTGCGGATTAGATAAATGAAATCTCTAAAATTATAGCTTACGTTTGATTACCGGTTCTTCACGATCTAATAATTCTTAAGGCATTTAATTCGTCCTTTTCAGGATAATAAGTAAAGTAAGATTTGTAAAAGTTTACTAAGTGTAGCGATTTATAAAAATCTCGGCATGACCTGTTCGTTTATTTAACGTTTTCCATATTAACAAAAGTTAATTAGTTTCCCTCAATTAAATCGATCCATGTTGCAAACCTAAACACCCCCTTAAGGTTATTATCCCCAAATCCAAACACTCCCAAATACGTTATTAAACACCAAAAACAAAATAATACACAACACATTTATTTAACCATTAAACCACCATTAGATCCGGTTTTATATTTATAAAAATCTTATGATATTTTCATTAGTCGATTTATACTAAACCAACGCACCCTTTTGGCGTTTTCTATCAAAACCAAACGCACCTTGGTGGTGTTATAACAACCAAACGCACCCTATTCGTGCTAAACCCAGATCTGAACGCACCCTTTGTGCTACCGTAAACCCAACGCACCCTTTATAGTGCCTTTATCAAAACCAACGCACCCCTCATGGTGCTTAATAAAACCACACGCACCCTTTCGGTGGTGTCTTTACCAAACGCACCCTTTTTGGGTGGTTGTACAGCGATGGCTGTGATGATGGTGGGATGAGGATGGTGGTGTGTGGCGTCGGTGGAGGTGGTGATGGTGTTTGTGGCGTCAGTTGGTGGTGGGAGTGACGGTTGTGGTGACTAGGGGGTGATGGTGTGGCGTGGATGGTGATGATGTTGATGTCGTGGTGGTGTGGTGGGGTGACCGGAATGGGGTGGCCGAAAAAAGTGACGGCGCTGGCGGCTGAAAAAGAGAAAGAGGGGGAGGCTAGGGTTTTCTTATGAAATGAAATAACCTTAAATATTTTTCTATATATACTTGAAACTTTAAAAGAAAAATGACAAGTGTATAATAGTATAAGGTTGGTGTTGTAAATATTACCACAGGGACCATAAGTGTAAATTTCGTTAATTAATGATTCGGGACTCGTTTGAGCCACTTAACGGATGATTTAAAACACGAAAGTTGCGCCATTGCGTTCAATTTAAAGAACGAGATGTTAAGATGATCGATGTTGAATTAAAGACAACATAATTTTGTGTTGTTTGTTTAATGAGCGAATAGGAATCTTGATCTACTTTTTGTTGTTTGTGTTAATGGTATAGAGAGAAGAAAAATAATGAGTGAAGGAAAACACTCAGATATGTGAGTGTCTGAATGAGTTGTTTATTTAGTAATAATTATAGTTTATATATTTGACAAAATACCCTTCTAGTGTAAATTGGAAAATTAATCTCATCCATTGAATGAGATGGAGATGGAGGGTGGCGATGAGTCCCTAGTATCCAATAAAACTTTGGTATCCAAATGAACTTAAATCTTATATATATATATATATATACATATATATATATACATATATATATATACATATATATATATACATTTTATATATTTTTATACTTAATATATAATATAGTATAACATATATATATATAAAAAATAATATATTCATACATATATTAAACATTATTTATTTTATAAATATATATTAGAAGGGGATCTAATGTTTTATAAATTAATATGCATTGTGTTATAGTTTGGTTATACTAAAATTGATTAGTTTGCCATAGCTGAAATTATGAGATAGTTTTAAAAATCACAAAGTCAGTTACCAGCATATGAAGATTGTACGATATTTTAAAACCTTATAAAAAGAATTGATAAGTTGACTTGTTCGAAAACGAATTTGACAACCAATGCATATCAACTCTTAAAATAATAAAGGCCCGATTTGTTTGTTGACGGGTTTAGAAATTTAGATTTGGTTTGTAGTTTTAAGAGAAGAAAAAAAATATATATTAAATTTGTATTAAAAATTAATTTAATAATATTTGTGAATAAAAAAAGAGAAAAGAGAAACTTAAGAGAATATCACGAATGAGATTTTTTGTTGTCAAAAACTCTAACAAGTGTGCTCAAAACCCACCAATATCATCCGTTTCAATTTTTAGACATCATGCCATTATATTTGGATTCAATATGATACCAAACAACAAATAGTGGCTATGAAACCAATACTTTAGATCAAAACCCAAGAAACAAACAGACCCTAAGAATTGATCTTTTTCATATTAATTTCAAGACATATCAATGACTTGTTTTCAAAAGATAATTGATCATGCACCTTTTTTTTATAGAATATCATAGTACATGCTCTAAAATTACACTGTTTAACTATTGACAAACTAATCAAGAAGACATTCCTATATTTTTATCTGATTGATAGCTAATAAAAATATTGACAGACCAAGTAAAATAGTTTAAAGATTTCTACTTATGATTATGTGAATGGAATCTCGTTTCCTTTGCAAAACTACAACTAATTGGTAAAATTACCCAAACTTGTCATATTTAAGTCAATCATAACGTGTTTTTGAACATGATATAATCGGTTAAAATGGGTGTCTATTTTCCCAAAAGTATACATAACGACATGATGCTATCTATTTACTTTTGAGCCGGTGATCTAAACTTTTCTCTACACATTTATAAATTTATACATTAGTGGTTACATTATACTTCATCACAATCATATTTACAGTTACATATAAGATTATCATAAAGTTAGATGAGAGTGGTGTTACAGTACTATCTACAGTAACAAACTATTAAAAAAAGTTTAGATACAACTGGCTTCATCACATTAATTTGTATAACACATACCACTGCCTCATTATCTCTTTCATCTCTTCTGGTGCCTCATCTCAAACTCAATCAAAACCACATCACCAAAACTCATAACAAGCCGTTTCATCTTTTCCATCTCACCAATCCAATCAAAGTGATACAACAAAATTCATCAAACCACAAGCAGATTTACTCAATTTTCTACTACAATCCGTGATATTTTAGGGGTTTTCTTTTTGGGTTTTGATTTTAGATTCTGATTATGGGTTCAAATTCTTACAAGTTTGGACTATGCCATATACAAGCTGGAAAAGCCACTTCCCCACTCGAGTAGGTGTGATTCAAAGGGTGCAAGGTTTATACCATTTGTGAGTGTTTTGGTTTTTTACTTTTTGAATTTTGGTGTATTGACTAATACCTGTTGTTTTGTTTTTTCGAAAGTAGGGGTTCACGAGATGCTTAACACACACCGCCCTCATAGTCTCTTCTTCCCCCCACAGTTCACAAGTTTCAATATTCTGAGAGTTTTGGATGGACATATTTACTAAGGAATTAAGAACCAGGTATGAAAAAATTATAGCTTGGTTTCTCTTTTTAATTTTTGGTCTATTCATTAGAGTGAGAGAGTGATCTAGAGGATGATGAGGTGTAGAGTGATTGAGTTGTCGCGGTCGTGATGTGAGTAGGGTGCGATGGGAGTATGAAAGGAAAAGGGATTTGACTATGTGAGAGAATCACCTATGGTACATCGAAACCTTGACTTAAGTTATGTGATACAAACCTAGTTCATATATTATTGGACTTTTGACGATATACTTAGCAGTAGAAGAAAGGTTGTTGTCAAGTGCCCGAAACACCCTTTCAACTTACTTGAAGAATAGCTATATTTTAATTTCATTATGCGCACACGGTGGTTTCCTTGATAAATAGTTGTTGATTATGGATTAATTACAAACTATCATTAGGAAGCAGGGATTGCAAAAAGGAAACTTGGTGATGTTGATTTGGGTTGGAGTAACAAAGCAGGGGCAGAGGCAGATTGCAACCATGATGATTTACTTTGTGATCTGAGGTTATAATCCTATTCTTGCACATTGTACATGATTGTTAGTTAATGTTGGGTTTTTGTGTATTTGTGATAAACAGTATTTTTTATGTTTGCCCTGACTGATTATTGTGCTCAACCCACTGACATTTCCTAGGAGTAATACACTTTGCAATTAGTGCAGCAAGAGAGATAACACATTTTTTTATTGTTTAAACCCACTTTCATGGTGACACCATGTATCTCTGCTAAAGTGGTAAATGTCTTCGCCCCTATCCTACTATCACAAAAAAATTCCACTGCCTAACATACTCTTTGAATCAAATTGAATCATCATCACCACCACATATGAGCCACTTCAAAGCTTTGAATGGTACGTGTGTTTGGGGCGGATGAAAATTTTATGTTTGGGGATGTTAATTGTTTCTTATCTAAAGGATAAAGATTCAATACTTTTTGTTTTGATTGTGTATATTTTTTTGTTTTTACATGAACTGGGTGAGTATTTGAGATTATTAGGGGTTTTGTTTGATCATGAGTTGATTCTTTTGTAACATGAAATATGAAAGATGAGGAGCTACAATATGCAATGGGAAAAGAGTGTGTGTTTAACATATGTGGGCTATGGGGATTTCTATTATTGCTTAAAAGTTTGTTTTTATTGTAAATCATGGTTAGTGTTTGATCATGTTTATGTTTTTATGAATCTGTTATTTTGTTATAGCTTTAATATTTAGGGGTTTTCTTATAGGGTTTTAATTTTAGATATCAGTTATGGGTTTGGGTTTGAGTAGTTAGACCAAGACCAAGAGTCCTCCCTAAGACCCTCCTCATGTTCCTTGGACTTTTATTACACCTTTTGACTTGTTCTATCTTAATTATATTACATGCATAAAGGTAACACCATATGTTGCAAAACCTTAGTAAAAATCTTCTAATAATACCCTTCATTTTGTGCCCATATAAGCGCTCGCTCAACACACTCTTCTACATAAATCCATACAAATATTTTATTCACCGATTTACCCTTCTATACAATCCATTTATAAGACATGTCTAAGGTTGTTTTTCAAAGCATTGGCTAGGCATTTTTCATAGTAATAATCAAGGAAAAGAATGACTAGGGTTTTATTAAGTAAACAGGGTTTTCTTAAGTGCAGCTGGATTTTTAGGCTAAAACTGGTTTAGCATTTGTTTTCTTCATCATCAACATCATAAGGTTAATTTACACCTTTGATGCTTTGGTTTATGAGTTTTTATTATATGATATCTATATAGTGTAAATCACCCATTAGGATATGTTTAACTTGTCAACATGGATTTTCTTGTAAATATAGTTTTATGAGCTTATACACTTGTTTTATGGATAGTAATATGAAGTTACTAAATGGTACATAACGTTTTTAACAATCTTATTTAAGTTAAAAAAAAGTGATGATGTAATTAGGGTTTTTAATAGTATCTTAATATGTTTCAAGTAAACGAAAATACAAGTGACATGTTTAAGGTTAATTATGGGACTATATGATGTAATATGATCATTAAAATAAGGGATTTAACAAGATGAGAGACTTGTATACTTATGGATATTAGTAAAAAGTTTAAGGAGGTAAAACATAAAAAAACTAGGTCAGAAAAATGGACTTATGATTGTTATTGTATACAGTCTGTCCAAAAGTATTATAAAATATTAATTATTTATTACTAGATCTTTTATAAGATAATACATTTCACGACGATCCGAAAATAGGTAAGAAACTTGTCAAACGGTTAATTAAGTAAAGTTACGCGGGTTATAAAAACAATGTTATACGACTATGTAACGGAGTCGTAAAAGAATTTTTAATAAATACATCTTATAAATTATTGTATAAGAAAACAGCAAGTGTTGATATTTTTAACAAATAATTTATATACATATTTTTGGGATTCAAAAATATAAGAATCGTAATTTTTATTTAAAACACGAACGACGGTAGAATTTCGCTAGCTTTACGATACAAATAATACTTTTATAAAATTTTTTTTTAAAAGTTACCTATTCTGACAGAAAGTTATAATTTTTGTAAACCTCATTAAAATTATTTTAAATTTCAATACGTGAACGTCTTGATAAACGGGAAATCGTATAAACGGAGCTCATAACGAATTTAAATACGACATTTCGGGGTTTTACGACAACGAATACTATTTAAATAAATAGTCACGTCTGTGGTGAACAGTAAAAAGTTAATGTTCCCAGAGGTTCAAAATATCGAAAATGTCAAAATTATGATATACTCGTCCTAATACGAAAAGATAGGCATAAGAAACGTCAAATCGGGCTTAAAGCGCAACAAAAAGTTTGTTAGTTTTACTAAATCGATAATTATATCAACGTTTTTACTTATTAAAATCACAATCTTTACCAAAACATTAGTTGGTGATTAAACTATATAGAATTATATGTGGTTTCAAAGTACTATATTACTAGGGAGTTTCATAATGAGGCCTCTTCGGATGGCGTATCGACGAGTTGTTGGATTTTCGATTTAAGTGTCTCCCTAAATCTCGAACGTCATGTCATGGACCTCGTAATTATGATAAGCCCCCGAACGATAGTACGATGTAACAACTATAGGATTATATTCAAGTACTCGTACTTATACGACCTATGATAATTTAGGGTTGCATTCGATCTTTTTGTGACGCTTTTATCTGCGATACTTTGATTGATAGACTCAAGGAGAGTTATAGCCCACAACATTTTTTTTTTTTTACGGATTTCATTGATTGTAATAATTATGGGGTGGAAACATGCTTTGTTTTAATTAAATTGGACCAAGTAATGATTAACATGTTTGCCTAAGTTTGACGATAACCCAAGTTAAGCCCATTATCATGAACTGTCAATTGCATAGATGTAGTTGGGAATTACATTATGTGAGCGCGAATGTTAATAGATCTATTGGGTTTGACAACCCCGTTCGGGTGATTAGCTATCACTAGTGAAACGAACGTATACCATGTCGAATATAGGATGTTGCGGGTTAGAACATCACCACGGGCAATGTAGGCCATTAATTTGGTATTCATACACGTCAAGCTTCAGTGTCATGAGCTTAGAGCAACGTAATTACATTTATATGATGTCTGCATCTGTTGCATTATCATACACTTGGGAAATCTTGTGGTCCTACAATATATGATTTATCAAACCTATGAATTCACCAACATTATTGTTGACGTTTTAAAGCAATGTTTTTCAGGGGATCAATAAGCACAAGGTGCGATGGATACATTGGTGGTTTTGAATTGGATGTCATACATTAAAGATTTTGTCGCATTTCATTTTGTTATCTGTTATGGGCTGAAAATCTTTGTATTTTGATCAAGTGAACAAGTTAAGCTTCGGGCTTATGTAACAATTACTTTGTTAAATCCAATGTATCGTTTTCAAACGACTTTTTGGTCGTTCTATATATATCTTGTGTTGTTGATCTATGAAGTAACACGCCCCGGACCCTTATTCCGCTGCGACCCAATTTGGGGGTGTTACAGATTGGTATCAAGAGCCAAGGTTATAGAGAACCAGGTCAAATGTTTTTGCTGGACTATAACCGTTTTCAAAAGTTGTTTTATAACAAAGGGATTACACGGGACATACATATGTGCATACATTCATGCATACACTACTTGTTGCATTAGTTGGTTGGACTAGATGCATTCATAATTGATATACATGTTATGATATAAATGTATATTGCTATAAGAGTCTTATATAATATACTCATATAAGCCATTTCTGCTGGTCACAGTAGTCATGTCAGCTGATTCTGCCGTTACCTATACTTCTGTTCACTCTGAGGCACGATCTTGGAGTATTCCATCTGAGGATCCTTACGAGGAGGCTGCCCGACAGTTGTTGGAGCAGGCACCACGTTCTCCAGAGTATATACCTGATCCCATGGAGCTGGAGGATCATGTACCAGTATACATTCCGGAGCCTGAGCATCCTGAGGACTTAGTGCCAGCTGAGGATGAGGCACCTACACCTCTACTACCACCATTCTTTTTATCTCCACGTATTCGACCCCTTAGTCCTAGAGCACTCGAGGTTGAGATGAGAGATGTAGCATCAGCCTTCTATCATTCACTACACCCATCAGGGACACCATCATTATTACCTATACCTCCACCTGCACCATCTACTAGCCGCAGAGCTGATATTCCCGAGGCTGACACGCCGCCTCGGAAGAGACTACTACTTACTACTCCCAGACCTGGGTGTGAGATTGGAGAGAGTTCTGCTGCTGCTGCTGCGAGACAGCCAGGACCCACTATAGAGACCAGACTCCGAGATACTGAGAGGAGGATGATGACCGCCTTAGAGATGGTCAACATGAGGGTCAGTTACCAGGTAGATGTTCGCAGTAGAGAGAGTTCAGAGTTTCACTCACGACATCACGATGCCCAGAAGGATTGTGCACCTGTGAGAGCTGAGATTGAGGTATTGAGGAGAGAGAGACTTGCTTATGAGCAAGAGAGTATGGAGACCCGTCAGGCCTTGGCTGGGTCTGAAGCTCACTGCAGGGCATTAGAGGCACGAGTTACAGTGTTAGAGACTGAGGTGCATCGCCACAAGTGGCAGCGTCAGGCTGCAAATGATCTTGCTGTTCAGCATATCATGCGTACCCAGGCCCTGAAGGCTGGAGCACGCATTGACACATTGGAGGACGCTGGTAGCAGTTCCTAGACTTTGGTTATGATTGTAGCTACTATGCAGTCTGTTAAGTTTTTATGGGTTACTGTAACACCCCCATAAAATCACAACGCAGCGGAATACCACTCTGGGGTGCTACTTCATAGTATAAAGTACAAGTCACAGTA
>BQNB010020781.1:4043-59007 GCA_026074375.1 Tanacetum coccineum | reverse complement strand
GGGACTTAATTGACTTTGGTGTTGCGGTTTTGAGTTATTTGTGTACTTCGAATATCTGGGTTTTATACATCAAGACTACTTGATGTGGCTTACAAGAAAGTTCTGAATCTACTCAAGAAAGGATTGCTGGTTTAGGGGGAAGCTAAGACAAACTTCAACATCAACATCACTAACCACATAAGCTCAAGTTACATATGTATCTAAATTTGTTTCATACTTGAAGTTTGAAGCAAAGACTTTCGTAACTTGGAAAGAAAGTTGAAGCAATGCCGAAGAGTGCTTGGACAGAGAAAGATCAGATTAACAACTTCTTAAAATAAAGAATGTTAACGAGGAGCTTAGAAAAGTTTGTTGGTGGGAGATTATACGAAGGAGACCTATGGTTGCTACAAAGGACCATATGATTTCATCATATGATGTTCTCATCATTCAGGTCAAATTTTTGTATATAATAAACATGTGAATATGTACATAAGTAGTAAAAGACTTAGGCTTATGTGGTGTTCGAGTACGATGATTTTTCAATAATTTTTTACAAATTCAAAATCTTTCAAAATTTCATACTCAACATTATATCATATCCCTCATAATTTAAGGGGGAGCATTAAAATGTTCCTATAAGTTATTCTGTAACATTTTGTCCTCAAACGTTTAATCAATTGATATCCAAAATATCAAGGGATTAACATTTTGGATAAGGAGAGAAAATGTGATTAAACTGAATCTAACGTGTATCAAAATGTGATCATATAAAATGGACTCAATACACTCTACACTTAGCATGTATTACGATATCGATGCACATGTTAAGGGGGGGCTTTTTTGTGATAATGAAAAACTCTCAAAGTGTAAATCTTTTTGATATTTATATCAAACACTTTGATTAAATTTTCAATGGTTTTGAAGGATTGTGATGGAATACCCAAAAGACCGGCCATGTTCTTAAATTTATGGAGATATAAGGTGGTTAGGCATAGGTATTCAAATCCCATGATCCAGCCAGAACCGGAGGGATCTACCCAGTGATATCCACTAGTTAGTGTAGAAGTCCTTAGATATGATAAAAGGAGAAAAAGAGAGAAAAGGGAATAATGCCGACGGAGATGGAGCTAACACTGGAACAAACCCAACAAGGTGTTAGTCATGAAGTCTCGGTAAGCATTGAAGGGGTTGAAGAATGAAAAAGAAATGTAAGGATAAAGGGTGTAAAGAAAGAAGCCCTCCATACACTTAGGCAGAAACCGGGTCAATACATAAACTGTCGGAAATACTAAGGTGTTGTTTGACATTAAAGACTTTCATGAACCCAGTGACGCTATGCACAACCCTCCCTAGCCACTCAAGGACTCTCAAAAGACTCTTGTTTCATTTCTCACAGAGATTACACGCATTTCTATCGACTTTCTCACTCCGAGTCCGTTGATATTGAAAAGGTGGCAGTCTGCTCCAGCCTTCGATCACTAAAATCAAAGTGCACTATTGAGTCCAGAGCCAAAAGAGATCATCCATAAATCTTATTAGGACACTTGTTAAATTATGCTTGCTAAGTCACACAATGTGAATAACAAGATATATATTAAGAGTCCTACGCATTATCCTTGTGATTTTGCCAGAACATCCGAGTGATTTCATTCACAATGAAGATGGAAATCCTGCTTGACCCAACATCAAACAAGCTCATGGTAGGTGACTTGTGAGATTCTATACGAATCAAACTTGTGACAACTGGAAAGAAACGATGGTGTGATTCTATAAGAATCAAACTTGTTCCAGGAAATTGATCAACGGTTGTTAATAGATTTTTGAAATGATTAACACTCTCGGTGTGTCACAAAAACACTTTTGCAAGTGATACACCGATTGATTTTTCAAAACAATTTTCTATTTTCAATCGGTGAGATAGTAACTCGCTGGTTCACTCTTATCATGCTGTCTGCTTTGAGATGTTCTGATAATGAGAACATGCTGAGTTTGATGAATCTAATGCAAATGTGTTAGAAAGATTCTATACTTCAGTTGGAAATCCTGTCAAGGAGATTCTTCTTAAATTGAATATACCTGATCATAGGTCAATCCTCACAGATTCGAAAGTTACTCCAACCAAATACGGGGGAATGACAAAGCCATATTCGTCCCCCCGCTTTATTGCTAACTGTTTTATTGCAGGAAACTTAAAGATGGTGGTGAAGGTACCTATTTCCCGTTGACTCACAAGATCTATAGCCACATGCTCATACCCGACCGAAAAACATAAAGACATCATGAAACCTTAAGTACATATTTCAAGACTTCTGCTACTCTAATACCGTACGTCTTTCTTGAAGTCACAGAGTATTAAAGTTAAAGAATTTCAAATAAGTTTCCGTCACTCTGATACCGAATGTCTTTCTCGAAGTGACAAAGTGTTAAAGTTAAAGAATTTCAAGAAAGATGTAACATTAAAGCTTTTCAAGTCAACAAATCAAGAAAGGTATGAGCATGTCGGTCCAGAAGTCACAAATCACAAGATGACAAAGTCACAAGATGGCGAAACGAGATTATGTTTGGTTGATGATCTCACAGTGCTCAAGTTCACATCTCCACTTACAAGCAAAGATAAAGGAACAAGCTCGAGCCTAAAGTCAAAGATTACTACAACATATTCACAAGAGAAAGTCAAGTTTACGAGCTGAAGACTAAGAGATATAGCATAGTATGCTAGGTTAAATTTCGTAAAATGGAGTGACTTCCCTTAGGGGGGGAGATTGTTGGAAACAATAAAAGTATCGGCCACTTCCAAGTTGTAATAGTCGTAGCCCGTAGTTTATTATATGATTAGTCAAGTAAGCTAGTCTGGCCCAAGGCCCATGGAAAGCCCGTTAAGGCCCATGGCCGGCCATGTATGTAGTATATATACCCTATCCATGCCTTGGAGAGGGTGGTTGGTTGTTTCATTTCTCATTTCACATACATAATAATATGATCATCCATTTCCATGTTACTTTCTCTCTCTAGAAACTTTCCAACCCACTTCTCTCTCTCTAGTTCTTGTATAATATTAAGATTACTAGTA
Organism: Tanacetum coccineum; assembly: GCA_026074375.1. Taxonomy (NCBI): domain Eukaryota; kingdom Viridiplantae; phylum Streptophyta; class Magnoliopsida; order Asterales; family Asteraceae; genus Tanacetum; species Tanacetum coccineum. Next base: position 55,955 of record BQNB010020781.1, on the reverse strand, counting down.
TTCTGCAAAGAGGAAGCAGGGGTTTAGTTAAGTACAGAAGCACAAGAGTGGGTTCAAGATTCAGATGAGGAGCCAGTTGATCAGGAATTGGAAGCACCTTATCTGTATATGTCTAAGGTTCAAAAGGTGATCCCTGTAGAAGATAAAGGCACTGAACCCATCGTTAACAAAGAGCCACTGGAACAGGTACACATCAATGATGAATATAATGTGTTTTCCATGGATAATGAAAATCCTAAGCAACCTGAATATGTTAATGACACATATATGATGGAACAATGTGATAGTAATACCACACCGCATTCATCGGATATAAGTAATAACGGAGGAGAGGCTGACCAGGATGAACAAAAGTTTCAAAAGAACATGCTTTGCTTGCTTCTTTATCTGAACAAATGAAATTTGAAATTGGTGAAAGCAAGAAAATAAATAAATCTTTAGAATCATCAAACGAAGGTTTATAAGAAGCAAACATTTCCTTAGAAAAGAGCTTCAGATGTATTAATAAATAAAATGTGCGAAAGATGCTGAATATAAGTGTGCAAAAGCCTATGGTTTAGTTAAGAAAACTAAAATCAAGTGTGAAAAAAATAGTTTTCGATGTTCAAATTGAACTTTATACAGCCAAACTATTGATTTCACATTTAGAAACCCTAGTGCATGACATCAATCTCCACTATTTCACCTAAAAAATAGGAACTTATAAAGTTTTACAAAACAAGGGAAGATAAAGAGCTTGAAAAAGTCATCAGTTTGGAAAAACATGTCAAAGTTGTGAATGATATTGTGTATAAAACTGGTCAGTCTATTCAAACAATGAATATGCTTAACTCCAAATGTACAAAATATTTTGTAAAACCTCAGTACCTTAATAAAGCTCAAAGTGCCAAACCATGTTTATATGATATTGCATGTTATAAAGATAAAATACGAATATGGTTGTTCCTGATTCTAACGAAACAACTCGTCTTGCCGAAGAAAGCTGATCCAAAACAGATAAAACGATCAAACATTATGATTACACAACGTTGAATAATCTTTACAAAACGTTTGTACCACAAGAAGAAAATCAGCCAAACAAGTGTATTTTTCAAATAATTTATACCGGATAATACAACATGTCAAGGTAGCAAAACATTTAGATGAAACGTTAAAGTTTAATAAAGTTAGTAAAAGCATGCAAGCATTTTCTTTATTGCAACAAAGTGTGTCATATTTAAACGTCATGTTTGAAAAAGAGTTAGAAAGAATTCAAAGTGACTGGATGAATTGAAACTCTCACAATGAGCTAAAAATGCTATAGAATAACTTTACGTTCCAATGGTCGGTTACGCTTCTGACAATGTGGTAAAATTTAAAACAACTCTCAAAGAATAAATGGTTGAGGATTTAAGATGTTTTAACTCTCTTGAAAAGGAGGTTGAGTTTCTCAACTCACAACTACAAAGTAAAAAACTTGAGTTTTCAAAAATGACCGATTGACTTTTGGAGAAACATCTCTCTAAAGATATCACGTGTGCTATTCTTTGTTCTTTTGATGAACAATGTGAAAATCTTGAAACTAAGCTCTCCAAGAGTAAAACATAACAAACAGATAATGTTATTCCACTATTTAATCCATTACACAACAATAATCTTTACCAATATGCTAGAAAATAAGAAGAAAACTTAGAGAGAGAAAGTAGAGAGAGAAAACAAGGAAGGAATGTTAGATTAGAGAGTTGGTAGATTACAAGTGAAATGAAAATGTAACCAACACCCTTCACCAAGTGTGGTGAAGGGATATTTATACCCATGCCTTGCTAGGTTGCGTATGGGCTTGTAATCTTGGGCAGGGCTTGGCATAACTTGGGCTTTGAGCCCAAAACACGGACAATATTATCTCCTTGACTTGAATCATCTTGATTTGACTTCCTTGATCAACTTGTGCTCTTGACCAACATGCTCATACTTGTTACATTCTTGTTTGACATATGTGATTATAAGAATCAACTATCTTGACGTTGAATGATTGACTTTGAAAGCTTGAGTGTGAGCATGTGGTTTATGAATCCGACTTCGCTGGAATGAGGCTGCAATACCGTCGTCTTATCCCGAAATAAAACAGTTAGCAATAAAAAGATGAATATAGCTTTGTCATTCATCTTGACTTCGGTTGCATTAACCTCTGGCTTCCCATTTTATAGTATAAATACTATACCTTTGATTAGGTAGATTCAAATAATCTCCTTGACAGGGTTTCCAGCTCAAAGCGTAGGATCTTCTAACACAGATGTATTAGATTCACCATGCTTGCTAGTTCTCATTACCGGAACGTCTCAAAGCAGACAACACGGTAAGAGTGAATCAGATAGTTACTATCTTTCTAATTAAGTCGTCAATTCATTTACTAGACCAAAATTGATATCCAGTTATCACAAACTTGATTCATATAGAATGGATTTTGTTAAAATATATCTTCCTCAGCCAGCTACTTTGTCTTCTCGCAACACAGCAACATCCTTTTTAGCAACATCCAACTAAGCTTGGCTTTGTAGGTTTTGGCAAATTACCAGCCATTAAACGGATTTGTGTTCCTTTACCAGTAGCCGTTGCTCTGGATAGTTTACTCTTCATTAAAAACATGGTGAAGTTAATTTACCATACGTGGGGTTTTTTTTTTTTTTTTGTTTTTTTTTTTGGTTTAAACTATCAACCATCAACAGAATTGATTTGTCTTTTCCAATCCCGTTTGCTTTTGGACTAGCATTGCTTCATTACCCCATAACATGGTGCTTTGATAATTACTATATAGTTTTTAGCAAACTATCTGCTATCACCATATTTGATTAGTCTTTACCAGAACTGTTTGATATTGGATCAGTCCATCTCTTTTACCAATGAAGCAAGGTGAGTTGAAAACCTTCAATTTTTTTTTTTAAATTGTCAACCCATAAATGTGGTTTGAGAGTCTTTACACAAGCCGTTTGCTTATGGATAGCCAGTTCTTATACCAGTTAAGCTGGTGAACTTTGACCATTTGTTGTGTGGGTGTGTTTAGCCATCATAATCCCTTCTCATTCCATCAATCTATTCTTCATCTATCTGTTTGCTTTAATAAAACATTATCAACTCAAGAGACTAACTTTTACTTTTAACTTCCAGACACAAGATCAAGCATCCTCTGCAATAAATCCTTTGATAGAGGATATCTTCTTTCAACCAACATGTGAATAACTATTCCATCCTCAAAACTTAGTATGCCCAGACTCCACATGATTCATACAATCCTCCCATTGTCTGACATTCTTCAATCTTGTGACACTCAGAAGTAGTCACTTTGTTCATTCCCTTCTGTTGAGGATTCTATCATAATCTTTAAATCTCCCCAAAGAATCAATTCGAACCCTTCTAGTGTAACTTCTGAGAACTGATCCCTTATCAAGTAATACAGATGAAATAGATCTTGCCTATCAAATATATGAAGTATCTCCATGAGATAGCTGAAAGCCCTGAAATTCCCATTAGCTTTGTAGATAACAAGATAATCTCCATCTGGTGATGATACCTTGTTCAATCTAGCAATAACTGACTTCTTCTCTATTATCTCACAGTCTAAGACACTTTTAAATGTAACAATCTTCATGCACTTCTTATGCTCATCCTCACTGTCAACATCAGATTGTTTTCTTGCCTTTTTCCTTGCAATCATTTTGATATGACCTCTCTTTCTTTTCTTGATACCTTCTTCCACTTTCTCCTCCTTTTTGACACTTTATCCTGAGACATCCAATTTCTTTTTCTTTCATCTTTTAATCAATCTTTCATCTTCAGCAGACCCAATAGAAATGAAATCTTCATCTGACATCTTAATCTTCTCATACAAAGCTTGTATTTCCTCAAACTTCTTGGATTTCAAATCAAAATGCTTGTAGTTTCCTACATGCTTCAAGTAGGTTATCATTTGATTTCTTAGTTGATTCTTTGTTGGTGGTCTGTTCATGATAGCTTCTGATCTTTGTTGTGCAAGGAATTTACTTTGAGCAGCAATTGTGTCATGAAGGAATTTTGCTCTTTCTTCTACTGTAAATTGCTCTCTTTCTTCTTCTTGAAGCTTTTCAGCAAGTAGTCTATCAGCTTCAATTCTTGCCTTTATATCATCATAATTTCTTATGAGATCATCATTTGTAGCTTCTTCTTCAGCCAATCTTTTTCTTTCCTCTTCACTTTCCCACTCTTCTTGTACTTTCCTAGCCATTTCTTCATCACTGGCAAGCTGTTTAAACTTCTTCTCAGCTTCAGGAATACCATCAGACTCACTTTCAGATTCATCCTCCTCTTCTATTTTCTTCTTCCCTTTGTCTTTTGGATCAATCTTTGGAAGAGGCTTTAGTGTCAAAAGTGATCTTGTTGAAGTAGGCCTAGGTCTGTCAGTTTCTTCAATATCCTTGAACTCTACACCTTTCTCCTTCTCTCTTGACACTGCTTTGGCTTGACTCATGTTGAGTAGAACCTGAGCTATTGTTTCATCATCTCCAAATATTGTAGAAGTAGGTGTTTGAGTAGCTTGAGTAGCACTTCCTTCTTGAGTATGATCATCAGTACCTTTACTCATCAGTACCTTCATTTTGCCCATCAGTACTATCTTTTTGCCTGTCAGTACTAACTTTAGATCCGTCAGTACTAACTATTGGTCTGTCAGTACTAACTTTCCCCTTATTAGTACTAACTTTCTCCTTGTTAGTACTAAGTACATCTTCAGTACTAAAGTTACATCTCATTCATTCTTCCTTCTCTTCACCCACTATATCTCTTGTCCTCCCCACATCTTGAGCATTCTCAGTTTCCATATAATCAAGTGTATCTTCAGGAATCTCATCAAATAGAGGATCTCTATGGACTGAAGGTTCACCTTTAGCAAACTTCCTCCCCTGTTTGGATACAGACTCTTTGTGCACCCATTGTTTCTTTGAGGATCTCTTTCTTGCCAATCTTTGCTTCAAGGAGACACTTTGCATCCATGCTCTGTGGTGTTTGATTACAGGTTTAGCTTGCTTCTTGAGCTTTTTGATCTGAGCCTTCAAGTGTTGTATTTCTTTGGCTTGATCTGAAACCTGTGCACATAAAGAGAGACAAAGATCATAGACACTTTGGAGTGTCATTTCACCCTCATTCCCTGAAAGGGATTTATCACTGGATGAATGACCTCTAAGATTCCCACCAGAACTTTCTGGAATAGAATCAGGAATGATAGTAGAAGGTGAAGGTCTAGGGGATGGGTCAGTCTGTGGCTCCATAGGTACTTCACTAGTGTGAGCAGGAGATGGGTCTGGTTGTGGCTCAGCAGGTAGTTCACTAGTGTGAGGAGGAGAGGGTGTAGGTTGTGCTTCAGATGGTCTTTCTGAAGGGGCACCCTCATCCTCTGTTGGTTGTACCAACATACAAGAAAATAAAGGGGTGGCTTTTCTTGAGAAATGTTTGCCCTTTTTAACCATGAAAGAAAAGACTTTACTTGTTAAAGCATTTACAGGAAAATGATCTAAAGGTACAAGTACATTAGCTAGCTGTTTATCTAAAAAGATGGAAATAAAACGTGGGTACATGACAAACTTCTTCTTTGCATCTAAATGTCTAAGCATACCATCAAAAATTAATTTAGAAAAATTATACTTCTGATTAGATGTTAAGCAAATGACAGCAGTGGCAATATTAGTAGGAATTTGATCCCAAGAGGTGCTTTTTGAACTAATATAATGATTCATTATATGAAAGAAAAACCTCCATTGGGGTGAAAACAAAGCTTTGTTAAATGTTAACACTGTTAAATCCCCCTCATACCCCATAAGCTGTATAGCATCAAATATAGCCTGATTAGGTAGTGAGTCTATCCCATTAGCATCATTAAAAAGAAGATCACTTCTTATTGATGCTTCAGAGATAGACACAGGCTTGCCAGCTACTTTGGCAGTAATGTGCCTAACATTGTTGATTATTTTGGACTTAGCAGACGTCCAAAACTGTTCAACAAATGTTGTAGAAACAACTGGACTTACAGTGAGAGCATGATGAATGGAACTGTGCGTAAGAAAATCAATGATTTCATGAAACTCTGCATTCCCTTCAGTCTTCTCTAGATACGCGACCATATTATGCTTAGGACATGAATCAAGAACAACCATTGTAGTCGAAAGAGTGATCGTCGTGAAGAGAGATATTAGGGCTTGTATATACGAAAGTAGTTAAGAGAGATTGCGTAGGGAACTATGCAATTGAGATGGGTTTATATAGGTTTAGGAAACCTAATTTCAAGGAAACCGTTGCAATTTACACTTTACCTTTGGCGGTATTTTTCTTCAACGTCTCTATAGCGGTACAAACTTTGCCCAGCGGTACTAACCTTGCACTGTCGGTACTAACGGTGTCCAAAACATATAAGAAACCTATGAACAATGTAGGTAAGAGGAGTGATGCAGTTCCATCAAATAACTCTTCTCAATGACTCTCTAAATCCTATCAAGCCTCTTGAAATGCATCACCTATGGTTAAGATGTGTCTTCACACTGAAACCTCATACAAACTATACAACACATCATATTGCCTCCTTTTAACCAATGCAGCTTATGGATTTATCATCCTAATAGAAACAACCAAGAACTGGAACCTGCTTACATCAAATGCCTTGGTGAGTAGATGTAGGTCCAGCCTTAGATAGATCTTCAAGCCTGTTAAGGTTGTAGAGTACTTATGTAATCACAAGCAACTCTAAGAGAGACTCTAACAAATTAAACTATTGTTTACGCGGAATATAAACAACAGAGTTAAAGAAGAATTACTCAAACAATGATCCTCTATGGATCTTTTCTATTAACAATAAAAGTGTTTTTCTGATAATCCTTTCATCTATGACCATAGGTTTCTTAAATACTCATGAAACCCTAACAACCTGTTACATAAGACTCGCTAAAGTGATAAGTATTATCACTTCCTAGGATATCTCATGCATATCCTTATCACTAACTAATTATACTATCAACTCGGAGTAAGCTAAATACTTACCAGGACTAATATGTTTTTCTAACCAGCAGGAATAAATTTTGTTCTTGCTGGGTCAGCACTTAAGCTTATCAACATTATCCTTACTGTGAGGAAATACATACCTTCCAACAGGATCTTTTACTCTACAGTAGGAACTCATACCTACTAGTAGTAATATCTATACAATATTCTAACAATCCTCCCCTTAAACTTGAATTTGACCCTGTTAACTTCAAGTTTCTAGACAGATCTTCACTTGTGAGCTTAAGGATTGAGACTTGACTAAGAGCAACAGCTAAAGCAACAATCAAAAGAAGTAGGAACACAAAACCAAAGGATGCTGACTGTGAAACCTTGAACTACGAACTAGCAGCATCAAACTAGCAGCATCAAAGAACCACTATTACAAAATTCCTAACAATCCTCCCCTAAACTTGAATTTGACATAGTTAACTTCAAGTTTCTAGATAGATCTTTCGTAAAAAACACCAGAGGATTGAACAGCAACATCTTGAAACTGACTCCAAAAGCAACCTTCATAAACGTCGAATCAGCAACAAGAAAATCAGCATCGAAACATGAACTGTAACAGGACCACCACAACTACATGAATGGGTTTGATGAGCCTTTACCAAGTAGCCATTCACTCTTGGGCTAGTCAGTCCATCGGCACCCAAAAAGGGTCAAATCTATGGAGGACTGAAACCATTTTCAACTCTTTAGTACATGAAACATAGGCGAGTTGAGATCCCTAATGATTTTTGGCAAACCATCACAGCCATCAACGGATTTGATTTAGTCTTTACCAAGAGCCGTACCCTCTTGGACTAGCCACTTTTCATTCCAAGAATATGGCAAGTGAAAACCATCCAGTTTTGGGTAACCTGGCAACCATCAACGGATTTTATAAGCCTTTACCACATAACCGTTTGCTTGTGGGCTAGACAATCCTTGGGACCCAGAAAGGGTTACTCCCATGGTGGATTGCAAACCATCTCAACTTATTGGTACTTTAAACATTAGTCAGTTGAGGGACTATATGATTTTAAGCAAATCATTAAAGCTATATCAATTCATTCTGGTCATAGACCTGGGAATTGAAACCATACCTCAATTAATTCTAGCTTGATGGCCTAGTAATTGAGAACCATAGAGTGTTGTACCCAAAAAAAAATATTTTCCTTTAAAGATTGTGCCATAAAACCAGTTTATCAACTTAGATCAATGAAAGACAAAGATGAGCCTGAAAACCAAAATGGGCATCTTCAGTTTAAAAACCAAGTGATCCAGTTCCAAAAGAGTATACCAAAAACCAAGATTTTCCAAGAATTAAACAACTATGTACAACAAGCTTCACAAAATACAGAAGAAAACAACAAAAAAATAATAAAATAATAAGAGATATAAAACTTAACAATACCAGTCATGAACCTTAGGACGCCTTGAATCAGAAATTTGTTTCTTGAGAAAGGCAATCAACTGAACTGCAGTGGTAAGTTCATTTCCCACTGTGTCGTGACAAATTTCCAGCTGATGATCAAGCATCCGTTCGATAAGGTTGACAGAGAGAGGATACTTCTTGTCGACAAACATATGTACCACGAGTCCAGTAACTGTCTCCAACACATGAACACCAGAATAAGAATACAGCTTCCAGCTTTGAATGCTCCATGTGTTTTGATTCTTCCATACATCACTACCATCATTCACTTCAGGCGAATCCATCAGAACCTTAAGATCTCCCCAAAGAACAAGACCAACTCCCGCAACTTGCTTATCCTGATAAAATGTCATCACACGGCCATAGATGGTCATCAAGTCTGCTCTAGTAACCAAGTGAAGGATTTCCCTAAGACTTGTGAAGCACTTGCGAGAAGATAGATAACAAACTTAACAATACCTGTTCATGAACTTAGGACGTTTGAACATGCAATTTGTGTCTTGAGAAAGGCAATCAACTGTACCGCAGTAGTAAGTTCATTACCCACTGTGTCTTGACAAATTTCCAGCTGATGATCAAGCATCCGTTCGATGAGGTTGACAGAGAGAGGATACTTCTTATCGACAAACATATGTATAACAAAGCCACCAACTATCTCCAACACATGAACGCCAGAATAAGAATATAGCTTCCAACTTTGAATGTTCCAAGTGTTTTGATTCTTCCAAACTTCACTACCATCATTCACTTCAGGTGAATCAATCAAAACCTTAAGATTTCCCCAAAGTACAAGACCAACTCCCTTAGCTTGCTTATCCTGATAAAATGTCATCACTCGGCCATAAATGGTCATCAAGTCAACTCTAGTAACCAAGTGCAGAATTTCCCTAAGACTTGTGAAGCATTTGCGAGAGTTATCTTTCCTATAGAGGACATTGATCCAGCCTAACCCCGTTGGCAATAACTCCCAATCAACAACAGCAAAGAGAGTAACGGGTGTATCATCATCAGAAGCAGAATCAGCATCAGAGGCATACTTAATGCACATTTTGTGTTCAGCTTCAGGATCTCCGTCTTCAATAGGAATGGTAGAGTGAGAAGGATGAACACCTTTTCGACCTAATCGCTTCTTCTTGGTACTAACCTTCTTGGGTGATGAACCAGTGTGTTATGCTGTAGAAGTAGTGGTAGAAGGAACTTCAACATCATTGATTGTAGCTTTCTGAGAAGGGACTTCCACAGATGGTTGTTTTGAACCAGCAGGAACATCAGACTTTGGAACTTCAGTTGATTTGGACTTCTTGGAACTAGGTTGTTCCAAATCTGCACTAGGTCTTTTAAGGGACCTCATGATGGTTTGAGATTGTAAGTCCGCAACAGCTGTTCTGATTTTGTCAAACTCAGTTTTGAGTTAATCATCAGAAAATGACTTCACATGCTTCATGGTCCATCCGGTGGTATAAATGGTTGAGCTTTGATTCTTCACAAAAGTTCGCATATAAGCCTTCTGTTCTACATAGGTCATCGGCTTATTCAACTTGTCCTTAAACCTTTGTACAACAAACTCTCTTTTTCGTTTAGCAATCAGAGCTACCATTCTTTCAGCAAAGTTATCTTCATTGACATCGAGACCCAAAAGATCAGCAGTAAGTCCTTGATTTGCATGAACTTGACTCATTATGTCAGTCCAATCAGAATCGGTATAGTATTTTGCTGAATTCAATACATCATGTTGTCTTTTCTGCTGCATCTCTTCTCTCTCTCTTTCCAACTCAGCTTGCTCTTCTTCATGCAATCTCCTAGCAGTTTCTTTACCTAACTTGTCTTCCTCTCTTTGTCTAAAGGTTCTTTCTCTGACTGGAGGGTCTTCTTCCATTAAAGGAGATTTACCTTTGTTGGCAGGATCAGTAGAAGGACCAGTAGTAGCACCAGCAGGAATAGCAAAACTACCAGCAAACTCATCAGTAGGAACAGAGGGACTAGGTGGAATTTCAGCTTCATGAGAACCACCAGTAGGAACAGCTGAAGCAGCAGCAGCTGTAGCAGCTGCCTTAGCCAGCTTGATAAGAGGATCCACATCTTGCTCAGCATCCTCTTCCTTGTCAGAATCTGTCATCACAAACTTCCTTTGTCTCCCTTTGAGCTTATCCTCCGACAATTTTACCTTCTTAACCAGCTTTCCTACTACCTCCTTGAACAGCAGCTTGTGTGCGTTAAGATCAGATTCCTGAGTATTCACTTTCTGCACAAGAGTGGACACTAGAGAAGACAATGCTGTTAGTTTATCAAGGTCCTCAGCACCTTCTGAGGTAGTACCTTCAGGTGGAGCTTGAGTGGACCTAGGAGGTGAGGAAGGAAAAGAACCTCCCATTGTGTCATCTTCCACATTTGTGGAAGTGAATATGTCAGGAGTAGACACATGAGGTCTTGAAGAAGATGCAATGTTGGGGTCGGATGAGTGACCCTGCCCAGTCACTGGAGCACCAGCAGGAGTAGTTGTTGGTCTAGATGGTGTGGATACATGATCATGAGAGTGATCAGGTTCAGTGATGGTTGCAGGGACAGTAGGAGGGTGAGATGGTGCATCTTCCCCTGAACTTTCACCTGCAATAGCAGCTTGAGGAGGGGGAAGCATAGTAGCCAATAGTGGCATGTGATTTCCTTGAAAATTTAACCTCATGTTAGCAAACATTTTGCTTGTTAGTTTAAAAGCATGATATTGTTTGGTACTTCTAGGTTCAATTTCCAAAATCATTTGAAGAAACCTAGGAAACAACAAAAACTTTTTAGGATTGTTGATGTTGTTAACCATCCCTTTGAAAATATAGCTTGACTCCAATGATACTCATCCCCCCAGTCAAATAAATAATTAGCAATAGCCATATTGGTCCCAATTGATCCAGACTACCTTGTTTTGGTACTGAGACAATGCATGATTGTGTGAACTAAGAACCTCCATTGAGGTGAGAATTTGTTTTTGAAGAAGGTCAACTTGCCTTCACTGGGGTATCCTAAATTGTCCATACCTAAGTATATGTCAGCTATGGGCAATTCCTCAACACCACCCTCATCATCCAATTGAAGTTGACTCCTAACTAATGATTCAGTTATAGTGTAGGGAGTCCTATCAATGGTGGCCAATATAGCTGGAGGGCCTTCCTTAGAAGCTCTGAGAGAGGCCGTGGACCAGAACTGTTTGACCAAAGAGTCATAGATGATGGGGTCATGGGTAAGAGCATACCTGATGTGCGAACCCCGCAAAAAGTCAAGTATTTGGTGATAGTCGTCACTTCCTTTTGGTTTCTCCAAGAAACCCACCTTGTTGTGCTCATCACGATACTTAATTTCGGCCATTGATTTGATGATTACTAAGATTGTTGTTGAGTGTTAGTGCTGGTGTATGTTGTCAAGAGTCGGTTACTACTGGTTGGTAGAGGAAATCTTGGCACTTGGGCTTTCTAAACGGGCCGGGCTTGGTTTAACTTGGGCTTTGAGCCCAAAACACGGACAATATTAGATTACAATCCAAGCCCGTTGAACCCGACTAGCCTATTACAATACAAGACCTAGTTTGACTTTCTAAGACCGATAACATTCTTGTTCGACTTAAAATAATTAAGGCTAACAGGTAAACATTTTGCAAATCTAGAACAACACTATATTAATCTTGAACTTGCTTTGCAATATTAAAAGGAAAAGAATGATTGTGAAAACTCTTGGGTAAAGCTGTCTTTGATATCAGGGGATACTGAAAAAGCTTTAAAAGATAAAAATGATTCCCTGATTGTTGAAATCAACCGTAAATTAGTTGAATCACATGATTTGAGTTCTCAATTACAAGACAAGATAATTGCTTATGCTGAATTACGTGAAAATGAATCAGTCAAAAGGAAAGTTTGTGGAAACTAAGTTTGAAAAACCACTGGTTGCTCGTCAACCAAAAGCATTTAAATTTCAAAAACTAACAGTTTTAGTTAAAGCGACTCCATTTTCAAATTCTTTTGACAAAATAGATTTTTTAAATCAAAGGTCAAGGTCAGTTCCCAAGACTTTGCCTAATGTAAAAGAAAATAAAGATGATAAGAACACAAAAGTGTTGGCTCCAGGAATTTATCAGTTAAACACTAGCCCAACACAAACTAGAACACCATAGTTACAATAAGACAATGGGAGAACTAACCAACATGTGTCTATTTCTACAGGAGTAAATCACACTACTACGTTAGCAGACCAAAGCTTAAGAGCATTGGATTTAAAGATAGGGTCTTGCCAAATAATAGCGAAGTGAAGAATAAGTCGATCATTGAAAAAGAACACCATAGGAATTTTAAGTTTTCGAATAATTCAAAATTTGTAACTGCGTGTAATGACGGTTTAAGAACTTCAAGTTTGAATGTTAATTTTGTATGTGCAACTTGTAGAAAGTGTGTTTTAAATGATAATCATGATCCTTGTGTTCTTTCTTATATCAATGACATGAATTTTAGAACTAAGAAGCCTATAGTATTGCCTATTAGTACTAGTGAACCCAAAAGAACAGTGAACCGATTTGTTGCAACATCCCATAAGAAAATAGTTGCATCAGACTCCACTATTAGAAAATATAAAAGTAGAGTAAGGATGCTATATGAGAATATTATAAAGACATGTCAATAGTGGCATACAAAAATCACTCTACCAGGATACAAATGGAAACCTAAGAACAGTGAACCGAGTAGACTAAAAATGTGAATACAAGTGTTAGCACAAATTTAGATAATGCTTCTAGGTTAACTAATAACTTAAAACCCACTAATGCTAAGGGATCAAATTTTTCCTACTCTACATTGTCTTCTAATTCTTTTGCAACTAATAGAGATCATCCTATTCGTTATCAAATTTGGGTACTTAAAGCACATGACGGGGAATCTTAAGGTTCTCATTAATTTCGTGGAGAATTATCTCAGAACAGTGCTGTTTGGCAATGATCAATTTGCACCTATTCTGGGATATGGAGATTTGGATCAAGGAAACATCACAATCAAGCGGGTTTATTACGTCGAAAGGCTTAATCACAATATTTTCTTAGTCGGTCAGTTTTGTGATGCGGATTTGGAGGTTGCTTTTAGAAAATCAACGTGCTTTGTTAGAGATCTTCAGGGAAACGATTTACTCACTAGTAATCGTAAATCTGACTTCTATACAATTGAATTAAAAGAATCGTCTTCTCATACTCCTATCTGTTTCATGGCCAAAGTGTCATTAAGTCAAGCATGGTTATGGCATCGTCGTCTCTTACACTTAAATTTTGACACCATCAACCTACTTTTCAAGAAAAACATTGTGAAAAGTCTACCTTAATTGAAATTCATCAAAGATCATTTATGTTTATCTTATGAGCTGGGTAAAGCAAAGAGAAGTACCTTCAAGTAAAAAACTACTCCAAGCTCAAAAGGACGGTTACATCTTCTATACATAGATTTATGTGGAACCATGCGTGTAGAGAGTATTAATGGAAAGAAATACATCCTTGTGATTGTTGATGACTACTCAAGATACACTTGGACTCATTTTCTGAGGTCTAAAGTTGAAACACCATAAGTTCTCATCAATTTCCTTAGAATGTTTCAAAGAGGACTTCAGGCTTAGGTAAGAACAGTGGGAACTGACAGAGGCACAAAGTTTCTGAACAAAACTCTTCAAACCTAATTTTCAAAAGAAGGCATACATCACTAAACATAAACTGGTCGAACACCTGAACAGAACGGCGTTGTCGAAAGGCGGTACTGTACTCTCGTTGAGGCTGCTTGAATAATGCTAAGCGTCGCTAAACTTCCACTGTTCTTCTGGGCTGAAGCAATTGCTATAAGATTATCATAAACATACACTATACTATGTATTATAGAGAGAAAAAGTGAGACGTGAGATAGAGAGAGATTTGGTAGAGAAGGAGAGGGAGAGAAGAGAGGGTGAGTGAATTCCTAGAGATAGAAAGAGAAAGAAAGATTAGATTAAGAAATGTGGAATCACCAACTTACATCCCTCCCATTATGCCTATATATATAGGTATGTAAGAAGCTTTTAGTTAACCTAGGGAGGTGATGTGGGTTAATACATGTTCTTACATATTACATAACCTGGCATTGACTAAATGTAAACGACGACCGTGTAACTAACACATTTCATGATTCTAACAATCTCCTACTAGGGGGTGGTTACTAGGGTCTTACAAAAGTGCATGGGTCAAATGTCTTCGATCTACCTCTACTAAAGTGCGTGGGTTAAATGTCTTCGATCTACCTCCACCGTATTCTTCAAACCTTCTAAGTTGATCTATGCATTTCAAAGTCTTGTCAATCTTTTCTAGCATCTCATTTGATCTCTTGATGTCATTTTTGCTCTAGTCCCTGCCATACAAACTCTTGTTTCTATGACCCATTACATTCTTGTTCACCATCTTCAACAAATTTTCTCGAACCTTTAATATAGTACCATCACAGAACTTGTTCACTTCATTAAGCTTCGTAAGGGATTTTGGTGTTGTGCTGGTTAACATATAAAACTCCCTTCTTTGTTCCTGAAGTAGTGTAAGGTATCTTTTTATCGATTCCTAAGAAATAGAAGTTGGGTTTGGTGAGGTTAAGGGTGTTTTGATAGCTTTTGACTCCAAGCTGGAGGTCTTTAATCCAATTTTGGATGACCATTCTTCTGATGTATAATAGCAGTGCATTGATGAAGTCTATCTCAAAATCCAACTTAAGATGGTGTAGCATATCTTGGACCTTTAGCAAGTACATGTCTTCAACGTCATTAAGGCTAAGTCTTGGTAGACCTGCATAGCTGAATTCATATTCTTTGTTATCTGATCTCCTGACTATTATTGATGTTAAGAAGCCATAACCCTACTCTTGTTCATATTAACTTTCACAACATAATTGATTCTTTTGTCAGAATAAACCTTATCTGATGACCGATTACCCATCTTTACAATGAAGAAGTCTTTTCTTGCATCTTCCCAATGATGAATACCGTTCAGAGCATTGATTGGGTAACAGTGAATCTTCTTACTCCATCTATCTGGAATCATGCCTTCTATACCTTTAATGTGATACCTTGCAGCAAGATGCTTAGTAACAGATGTGGTGTACTTCTCTCCCATGCTAAGGTTGACTAGGTAGTAGAAATCCCCGTTATAGAAGCAGCTATGTGGTTTTGTACTTTTTGACACATGTTGTTCAAAAGATCAAAGGTTGAACACATCACATTCACCATTATTCCAATGAGCTTCCTCTAGGACTGCTGTTTTAATTGCTTAACATGATATTCCAGCTCCACATCATTCTTGTATTGTATTTTCAACATTTTGAGTCCAACACATTCCAGATTTGCTATGGTTAGCTCATCCTTCTTAATGAGTTCTTTAATCATCTTAGCCACTACGACTGTTGAGAGACCAAGAATGCAGTCTTCATTTTGATCAATATTAGACTTTAAGAGTATGTCAACCTAGTCAGATTTTCTCTTAGTAGCCTCTGCTTACCCCGACTTCTTTGTAAACCATCCTGCATTGGGAACTTTCTAAATACGTTCTTCTTCTTGGTCTTGGGGTTGATCAGTAGGAATGTAGTCTTGAATAGAATCCATAGGAGCTTTATCTTTCTTTGAAGATCTAGAAGAAGGTTCACCAACATACTTTCTTCTTTTCATTCTTTTCTCCCCCTCACGATCATTGGGAGGATCTTGATCATCGTGAGGCCTTTTCTTTAAAGATGGCTTTGTATATTAGGCAACCCGAGTTTCTTGATCAAGGCATATGGATTTATATAAGAGATCATATAGCTTGTGATGAGTGTCATGAGATTCAAAAGTGTTGGTGCAAATATTATGATATTTAATCTATACAATCTCTTTATGTTTTGGTGATGATAAACATATAACTTGTAATACGTAACATAAAGTGCGCAAGTTACTCGCAATCATAAATCATCAATGCATACATGCATCAACAACACTCGATGTCTTAAGTCTGCATCAACACCGACATTTGTTTGCACCCAACGTATATCACGTAAGCTATGTACAAACAAATTAAACTTGTAGGATGATCAAAGAAAAATATTTTTTTTCTTAACCATTATATTTCTACAAAAGTATTTTTTTTACAAAAATAAATAAACACAAAATACTTTTTAATAAAAGAAATGTTTTATTTAAATATAAAATTTGAAATCTGGGTTCCCCCCAAAATGGAAGCTTCTATACTAGATACAACATTTCCCACAAAATGACAAAAAGTGGAGCGTAGTCTAATGGCGGCCCCCTTATAGGGTTGGCGGCCCCCTAATATATCTGGGGCTGCCGGGACCGCCGTTGGCAGACTGTCAGCTTTCAGCTCCTATAAATAGTGGGTCATCTCCAACTGATTTGATAACCCTTTTGCATGAATTTCTTTTAGTTCCTCTCTCTAGATCTCACTAAACCTTTGATCATTTAACTTGTTTAATCTTGTTTAAATGTGATCCAATCTTTTATCATTTCCTTCTTTCCTCAAGTGCAAGAGAAGAACTTCGGTCATCTTCAAGATCTGAAGTTATGTAGTCTAGTTAGTCCATTTGTAACATTTGTTACATATAGATCGAGTCCATGTCTTCCAATCTTTAGTAGTGTGTAGATCCAAATGATGTATATATTTAGATGGGTTGATTGTGGGTTGGTTAGTATTTTAGGCCTTAAAATACATTGGTGAAGTGGTAGATTGGTTCTAGCTAAGATTAGGACTCGACATCTAGCTTAGTGTCAGAAAATAATGTAAGCGACACGGTTTATGTGTTTAGGCCATAAAACACAAGGTTTGTTATGTTGGGCCATAAAACATAACGGGTTTGGTTGTACCCGAAGAAGAACTCGACATCTAGCTTAGTGTCGGAAAATAATGTAAGCATTGGTATAAGGTTTTCTCCGCCGAAAGGGAGCTTGTTGATTAGTGAAGTAACTCTCGAGTTGGATACTCGGGGAGTGGAGTAGGGCGAAGAGGAGCTTCGTGACCGAACCACTATAAATCACCGTGTCGGTTTGCATTTTCTTTTACCTTTCGCTTTACTTATTTCTTTACATTTACCGCTTTACTTTTATACTTGCATTGTGCTTATGATTGTGTGAATGGTTGTGTATATATTGTTAGTTAAGGTTGTGTACTACTTTGTAGTTAATATTGTGGTTGAGTTTGTATTATTAAGATATGTGCTAGTTGTTGTAAAACCTATTATCGACACTTCTCATATTACGTCTAACTTGATTGGCAATTTGATACAAAAGATTTAAAGTTTTTAAATGGAAACGTATTCACCCCCCCTCTACGGTTTCCATAATTGGTATCAGAGCCACATCGCTCTAGTTTTCAAAACAAATGGTTTTTAAAATAGAGTACGATCCATTATCAAATTACCCATAAAGGGTGATTAAATATGAAAAGGGTTTTGTTGCTTGATTCGTATTAGTTTTGTTGTTAAATATACATCGTATACTAGCTAGACTAAAAATACTCTCAAAAAGCTTAGAAGTGTAAAATACGTCTTTGTAAGTCATAGAAGTAAAAATGATGTCTAAAACACATGTTTTATGTGCTGGAACAACTCCCTGAAGTCCTACGTCCCTATATTAAGTTACCAAATGATTTTATATGAAAAACGTACTTTTGGGTCACTGGTGGCAATCCCATAAATGTCCGGGCGGCCCCCTAATATATCTGGGGGCCGTCACCTTTATGGGGGCCGCCTGTCTGTTTCAGTAGAATTTGGCAAGCTTCAAAAAATCATATTAAATTAACCTTAAGTCTGTAGAAGTCGTGCCACCCGCCATTTCAAAGATAATTGAGTATACTTTCGTTTAAAAATACTTCTAAG
Organism: Tanacetum coccineum; assembly: GCA_026074375.1. Classification (NCBI taxonomy): domain Eukaryota; kingdom Viridiplantae; phylum Streptophyta; class Magnoliopsida; order Asterales; family Asteraceae; genus Tanacetum; species Tanacetum coccineum. The sequence continues at coordinate 37,619 of BQNB010020781.1, read as the reverse complement.
TCTTCATTTTAAACTTAAATAAGTCAGAAATGAAAAATACTACATAGTGGTCAAAACTTTAAGTTTCGTTTTAATGTAAAACTTGTATTTTATATTTTCTTTTGAGTCGGATATTTTTAATTGATATATCTTTGAAAAATAATGTATTTGTCCTTTCAAAATATTGATCTTAATTAATCTTTGAAATGGGGAGGAACTATTTTATTTTTAAATCAAATCAAGCTAAGTATACATCGTTATATCTAATACACAAAACAACGATGAATATCCTAATGTGTATGTAAGATAATTATGTGTGTTTACTTTTGTTTCAACTTGGTTAATAGATATTAATAAGTAATTATTACTATTTGTAATTGAGCTAATTATATATCTAAACACATGTGCCATGTATGCTATTTGTATGTTACTAGTTTTCGGATTATGCCTAATAGGAATTACGCTAGATTTCTTGTGTTAAGCTGCAAAATTATTTGTGCATTGCATATAGGCATAGATAACTATATTTACAAGTGTTACATAAACATCTTGTAGATCATTTTGAGTGTAGTAACCCACTTAGGAATGGGAGTTTAATAGTTAGTCAAGTGTGTGAAAAAATAATGTCCTAAGATCATATATTAAAACCCGTCACTAAAATAGTTCCAACACATTAACTCTCTTCTAACAAGATGTCTAAATCTTCTCATCATCTTGCGGTGTTTGACCTTGGGTTGGTTAAATAAAATAAAATATTGTGCTAATACATTGGTAATTAAGTAAAAGAAAATGTATTTTTAAACTTTGCTTGTGCTTGCATTGTTCTAACACACACACATAATTATATTCTTTTTACCAACGTATAGTATTTTACAAAAGATGTGTGTTGTATAAAAATGCTTAGGAAAATCATTTATATACTCATAAAATGTCAAAAATTATGCATACTATACATATCAACAAATAGTTTTTCGCACAAGCAAAATATATGACAATCTTGAAGTAAGAAATTAACTTGTCATTATTCATCAACCTCACCTTACAACTAGTCTTAGGATTAGTGGAACACACTATGAAAATCTTTATTTGTCTTCTTTTAAAAGAATGTTCGTGAGGGTCAAGAAAGATTTCGAATATATATCAACTCATTATTCAAACTATGATTGATGTTATTATCGAATCTAATTGATAAGATTTTGAGTATGGACAAGAAATCGGATTTTTATTTGTCTAGCTTTAAGATTATATCAAAATATAACAAGAGATATTATCTTGAAGCTACATACTCAATCACACTCGATTGATATGAAAATAACGACATCCCTTTCCAAGACGATAAGAATATGCATCGGATCATAACTCACACTTGTGTAGATGATGTCATATTGAGTCTACTTGTCCAATAGTTGTGTTCCAAATATTTGGCAAATATATGCATAAAATACATAATGAAGTAGGATTGACGACTTGAATGTTTTATCCAAAATATTCAAGTAATTTACCTTGCAATGCACTTGGTAAATTCGTCATGTCCGAAAAGCCAAACATGAGCAAATGCACAACATATGTAACTCTGCTCAAACAATTCAAAAGCACAACTCAAAACTCAAACTCTCTTCTCATTTAAACTTTCTCTTACTCTACCAAATAAGTATAATATTTCTTATCACCAAATGAGAACCCTTTAACCATCTAAGGTTAGGACTAGGAAGAATTGAACATATTCCACAAACCATTATTGCACTTTCTTTAAATAAGTGATCGTAAGAAGATTTCGAATATGAAGATGATTATTATTCAAACGATAATCAATCTCACTATTCAATCTAATTACAAATTTGGAATATGAACATGAAATCGAGATTAGGATTTATCTAGATCACGGAAATATCAATCAAATGACCATAGATATTTTCCGAGTCTACATGTTTAACCATCCTCGGTTATTACATGAAATCACGAAGTCGATTGTAAGACAATAAGATTGGTCATCAAATTGCAACTCACACTTGCAATGAAGATGTTTCATTGAGTCTAAAGTGTTCAAATGTTGTGTTATTAGCTATGGTCAAATTATACATGCTAAACTTAACACACTCTAAGTAGGATTGACGACTTATGAATTTCCATCGGGAAACTCATAAGTACTCAAACTTGATAAGCAAGACTTGGATGTCATTTCCGAAAACTCAAACCGAGAACCCTTATAACTTATATAAGTTTCTCTTAATAACCTAATATCAACACCATCTCCCAAATAATGGAAAAATGATTCTTGCCCAAATTTGGCACCTCCACGGATCGATGGATCCTTCGTCTTAGATTCATCTTCGGTTTAGGTAAATCTGCCCTATGGCATTAGAATTAAACATCTTCCTTTTGTCAATCACTTAAAAGTCCAACATACATGTAACTAAACTTTAGTTAATCATCATTATTTCTATAAAGAAATATTCACAAGATCTATTGAGGTAAATAACCTTAATTGGATTTCTTTCATAAAAGACATGCAAAGGTGCATTCTTTGAACACTCTCATTATAGAGTATTACAGTTTGTCACTCTTAAGCATACTCCTAGGTCCTAGATGACTCATTCTCTCTTAGACATACAACAACTTGCTTGCTCTCTCATTTAACCTTAGAATTCCACACATCTTGATTAGGATTATGCGAACCGAAATTAAAGCATGTTAGTTGAGTCATGTTAGGCCTTCTATGAAAAGATAATACAAATTTTATCTTTGCTACACTTCATTAGGCAAATATAGGAATTATATTTTGTCTAAACATGAGAATGACTACTGGAGAATCTATTGCACTAGAAATTCAATTTGACCTAACGGTTGAATTGCTTCCAAGAGTGAAGTTGGGTTTGTGGTATAACCCGTAAAAATGGTCGTGTTTAGCCTGAATTGAGCACCACTAGTGATAGTCTCATATTCATTCTCTAATTTGATTAAATGACTCTTCCTAAATATGCCTAATGATAGTCTACATCGATAGACTTTGTATCTCATTAGGAGTGCACACTAAGCAAGTAGAAAATAGATTTCTTCTTAATCAATCTAGACAACATGCACCTCACATATGTGCTTTGAAGCATCAAGATGATAACTTGCTCCCGTCTGATGCAAGTATATGACTTCATGACTATTTTGATGCTCAACGATTAATTGTATATCTATTAAATGCATGTCTATTATAAAGGCGTTTGTCTTTTTCTAGCAGTTTAGATAAAATATCTTTTAGTTTATCTAAATGACACATGCTCCTAAATGCTAAATGCTAACATGTTTTACATGATGATTACATTTAAAATTATCATCATGCCTCTATTATTATATAGATGGTTAATATCTTACGTTCCACATTTCGTTTACACTTTAAGGACCAACCCCGTACCTCGTTGTGTGATTGTTCCACGAACAATCGCAATATTCGAGAAGAGCTACATAACTTCGCGGATGAAGTTCATCGTATGCTAACCGTCATCCATTATGAAATTGTCAAGCTCATCGCTTCCGTCGTTATTTCTCTTCATTTATTCTTTTTATTCCACAACTTATGTCCGGATGAGCATGAATTAAAAGGGAAGGGAAAACACACATCTTCACATATATCTTTAGCAAACAATCTCAAGGAATCACATAGTGATTCTTATTCACTAGGAGACCACAAGATTACACTTCTATCATACACTTCAAACCACATAACTTTTATTCACTCTTGTTAGTGATCACTAGTTCTTGTACATCCCCAAATCACCAAAAGTGAAATGAAAAACCAAATCATCCTTACTACTATCATCTCGATTCATCCACCTGTCACTTTCACAAGAAGAATTCACCATGTAACCATTTCTCCCACAAGTGATACTGAGCGACGTCGCTAAATGAAATGGTCTGATCCTTTAATATTTGACACTCATAAAGTAATACACCTTGTTTTGTTTTCAAGTCATTGTCTACATCGATAAATCCACAAATGTACACCTTTTTGTATTGTACGCGTTTGCTTTAAATCTGTCAATGTTAAGCTAAAATCGGTTAGCTAAAATTTAGCGTTCAATGTAAACGGGAATCAAACATTAGGCGTTTACTTCAATCAAGTATTAAATGATTATTTTGAAAATTATTATGATCCTTGTTTCATTTTATTTTTTATAGGATAGTAACGTGTTTATACGTTTCGCGATAAATTAAGTTTAGCTTACCGGAACCACAAAATATTTCTACGCTTTCAAACCAAATACACCACTTTTATACACAATACATAAAAGTTCTAAAAATTTATCTTATGTATCATACATATGCCGAATGTATAGCTATGTATATCAATAATAATATTAGGAAAAAATCTTCCAAGTAGTCTTTGTACTTCCTATCTCCATTAAGCATAACCATACCTTGTTCCCTTTGACCAAGAGTCTTCTCTAAGACCCCTCTCTTTGTCTCTTGACTAACTATTGCAAACTTTTGACCACTCTAACCCTTATAAGTGCAAGTAACACATAGATAGCATGCATACACTTCCACACTTAACCAAAAATCAAACCAAACCCTCTCTTTGTCCCTCTTTTGGCCACGGCAAGAAACACCCCTTTTGGATAATCCATATCAATTTTTCTACAACCCATACACACTTATACACATCATATCTAAGGTATTCTAAGATGGTTCCAAGCATTGGTTAACCATATTCAAGCTTTAATCAAGAAAAGGGAAGCTAGGGTTTTCACTAGGAAAACTAGGGTTTTCATTGTGCAAGCTTTGATTTTAAGTCTAAACAAGGGTTTAGCACTTGATTGTCATCATCTTCATACATCATAAGGTCATCTAGAACTCTTTATATTCTTACATTTATCATTGTATGCATATGTTATATCTTTATAGCTTGAATCACCATTTAGGATTTTTATCATGCAAATGGAATTTTTACTTGCAATGATCATAATGTACACTTTTATATATATTATGATGTTAATGACATCATGTTAAAATGGACAAATAGTGATTTACACTCTTGGGTTAAGCATAAAAAGGATTATAGTACTTATTAGTAGTTTATAAAGTTACATAATATGTTACAAGTATAAGAAAGGCAAATAACATATTAATGTGGATTATGAACTTTTAATCATGTTACTTGAACACTAAAATAAAGTCATGTTGGAAGAAATACACTTGTACACTTATGGTTTATATGTAAAAATGGCTAAGTATAAACTTGGAGTAAAAAGGTTACTTATGAAAGTTAAAGATTAAAAGTGTTAATATGGACTTGGTAATTTGGACATATGAGGATAATTTTAGAATAATGGACTTTTATTATATGTAACACTTATGACATATATAAAATATAAGTCTTGTGGTAAAGTTATAAAGTGTAAAATATAAAAACAAGGTTAAAAATGGACTTAATAAGGTCACCTAAACTTTCTGTCCAAAAGTGTATAAAAAATAATACGCTATTTATATTTTTATAAACATAATTACGACTCATGTCGATTCGATAAAAGTAAGAAATTGTCGAACGGATTATTTAATAACGAAAAAAGTTATGGTAAAAACAAGTTATACGATAAATAAACGGATTATAAAATAATTTTTATAAAAACTTTTTATAAAAATTATTCAAACAGCAAGTTTGGTATTTTTAACAAATTATACATATTTTTAGGATTCCAAAATGATAAGAATCGTAAATTTTCAATTAAAAATGAACGAGTTATGAATTTCGCAAGTTTACGACAATTAATACTTTTATAAAACTATTTTTATAAAAGTTACTGTTCATGACAGAAATATTATTTTTTTAAAAACCTCCAAAATTAAAAGGAACTTTCAAATACGAAGAATGTGCTCGTAAAGGAATCACTAAAAAAACGGAGCCTATAACGAATAAATATGACGTTTACGGGTTTATACGATAATTAAAATATAAAAATAATCTTTTTTTATAATGGTATGAACAGTAAAAATACTGTTCTCAGTGGTTCATAGAATATGTAATATGTCAAATTATGTATTAATCGTCCCTAATACGAAAGCGTGGGCATAGAAACGTCAAAAATCGGAATTTAAAACGCGAAGTTATGCCAGTTTTACTAAAACGGTAATTATAAACGTTTTAACTTATTAAACACAATTTTACCAAAACCATTAGTTGGTGATTGAGCTATATAGAATATTATGTGGTTATCAAAGTACTATATTACTAGGGAGTTTCATAATGAGGCCTCTTCGGATGGCGTTTCGACGAGTTGTTGGATTTACGATTTAAAGTGTCCTAACTCCTCGAACGTCATGTCATGACCTCTTAAATTATGATAGCCCGAACGATAGTACGATGTAACTAACATAGACCTGTATATGATGTTAGTTAATCGAAGTACATGGTACTTATACGACCTTAATTTAAATAGGTTGCATCTGACGATTTGCGTGACGCATTATCTGTGATATTTGGATTATCATAACTCAAAGTGAGTTCATAGCCCCAGATTTTTACGATTTCAATGATTTATAACTTGGGAGGTGGAAACTTGTTTGTTTTATAAATTGGACGCAATATGAATTCACCAACAATTATGTTGACGTTTTTAAGCAATGTTTTCAGGAGATCAATAGGCATGGGATGCCAGGGATGCATTGGGTTACATTTTGGATTGCACGCTTAAAGATTTAGGTGCATCATATTTTGGGGAATGTACTGTCAACTTTTGTAATATTCAACAATGAACAAGTAAAGCTATATGCTTTTGTATTAAGTCTTTCAATTAAATCCAATGTATCATTTTAAACGACTTTTTGTGTCGTTCTTATATATCTTGTGCTATTGATCTTGAAGTAACACGCCCCAGACCCTTATTCTGCTGCGACCCAATTTGGGGGTGTTACAAAAATGGCCCACCTTGTTGCAAGTATTACACTTAATAGTACAAGATCCTGTGTGATGTAGATCACATTTTCTACATAATGGGAGGTTTCCAGCATACCTATTGTTCTTAGCAAGAGTGGCAGCATAAGCTTTGACAACTTCTTGCCTTCTATTTTGTTGTGGTTGGTGATTATTGTAGTGGTTGTTGGTGTTGGTGTTGGTGTTATGGTAGTTGTTGTTGTTGTGGTAATTGTTGTTGAAAGTTATTCTGCCATCAAACTTTCGTTTATGATCACTTGATACTTGCATCGGAGTGTGCTTTGTTACCTGATCCATTAGCCTTTGGGCTATGTTAATGGCTTCCTCTAAAGTTTGAGGTTTAGAGGGATACCTTACCATCATTCATTTATGCCATAAGTGCATACTCGTATTTACAGAGCCAAGGTTATAGAGAACCAGGTCAAATGTTTTTGCTGGACTATAACCGTTTTCAAACATTGCATTCATAAAAAGGGGTTTTTATGGGACACTAGTTGTTGCATTAGTTAGTTGGACTAGATGCATTCATAATTGATATACGTGGTTATAATATATTACGTATATTACAATAAGAGCCTTATATAATATATACTCATAAGTTGTTTCTGCTGGTCACAGTAGTCATGTCAGCTGATTCTGCCGTTACCTATACTTCTGTTCACTCTGAGGCACGATCTTGGAGTATTCCATCTGAGGATCCTTACGAGGAGGCTGCCCGACAGTTGTTGGAGCAGGCACCACATTCTCCAGAGTATATACCTGATCCCATGGAGCTGGAGGATCATGTACCAGTATACATTCCGGAGCCTGAGCATCCTGAGGACTTAGTGCCAGCTGAGGATGAGGCACCTACACCTCCACTACCACCATTCTTTTTATCTCCACACCATATCATCTTGTCTTTTGAGACCAAATCCCGTGCAGTACGGATGTCTATTTAACACCATACTCCACGATCACCATTTGCTAAGGCAGGCATTACCGAGTTGCTGCTACACTACCTTCATCATCACCACCACCAGAGAATGTTGAGTCACTTAAAGATAACATAAGAGTCTAGCATCTAGAATCTTGAGAGGCACCCTGGCCATAGACAAATAGATTTGTCAGTGTAGCTCATTTTGTATTCCACTAAACTTGAGTAATACTCGGTTGGTAGTGTTAATAAAAAGCTTGTACTCTTTTACTCATGTAAACGATGTATTAAGTATTAACCTACGCTGTTGGTTATGATCATGCTACTGTATGATGGGGATTTATTTACGCCATGGTTGCCGTTATCTTATATCTATGCATAACGTGGTCTCACCTTACATATATGTTGGGATCACGGAGTGGCATGATTTCCTATGGATGAAACTTCATATACATTTTGTTCCCTGTGATTTTTAAGAAATGATGACAATTGTTAATCAAGGGATGAGTGTTGAGTAAATTGAGCGGGTTGTAGCCCAATGAGTGGCTAATACTATCGAGGATATTTCTATGAATGTAGGAATCAAGGGCACTGCAGGAGTGATTGCTCAGAGCGAAAGAACTGAAACCATGAAAACCAAACTAGAGGTGCTAGAGCACGTAGAGCGGTGCATGCCTTAAGAGAAGGAGAAACCAATCAAGACCCTAACAACATTAAAGATGAGATCAAAGCTTAAAAGAGAAAGCTGTCTCGCTTTGCCTAATAAATCCTAAGTTGAAACTATCTTAGACTTTATCTCCTTATGAGTTCTCATTGTATTTCCCTTAAATTTCAGTTGTATGAATGATTTCAAATTATCTATCAAATTATCGTATTAGGAGAATTTCGTCAATATTAACTTAGGTTCCTTATTTACTCTTACAAACTACTCTCACGAATATCATGAAATTATAACGCTATTTTGACGAAAATGAGCAATGCATCGTTAGTCCTCAATTATACATGGCCTGATCAACTATGTATAATTCAGGAAGGTACCATGCCGTGCTGAGAGTAGTCACTCTAAAAACCTCTTGTTAAGGAAACAATTTTCTACTTATATCATGTTTTGTGTGCGTATTCATAGAACGCGTTTACTTTTGGAAATCGAATTAGTAACCATATCAACTAAGCAGACCTTCACTCCGTCTTACTATAAAGTTGGCATCATCTTATACCAAATCCTAAGCCGAGAAGCCAAGACACATTACTAGTCGCCCTAAGACAATTTCGCTATCGAATTTGCTCGCCATTAGAGAATTTACTAAATCACCCATTCAACATAAACTTAATGCCTGTAGAACTTGGTAGTTTTGATGCTATAATCGGTATGGATTGGTTGTCGAAGTACCAAGCGGTCATTGTATGTGCCGAGAAGATTGTTCGCATCCCCTGGAGAAACAAAATCCTTAATCATACACGGTGATGGAAGTCACCAGGGAAATGTGACACGATTAAACATCATTTCGTGCACTAAAACGCAGAAGTACATGGAAAGAGGATTTCCTATCTTTTTGGCACATGTCACTGCAAAAGAGGTTGAAGACAAGTCGGAGAAGAAGCGACTTGAGGACGTACCAATAGTTCAAGACTTTCCTGAAGTATTTCCTGAGGACTTGCCGGGTCTTCCTCCGACTCGACAAGTGGAGTTTCAAATTGATTTGGTACCTGGTGCTGCACCTGTAGCACGGGCACCTTATCGATTGTGGCAACCTTCCGAGATAAAAGAGTTTCTCTGAAGCAACTAAAGATCTGTTCCGATAAAGGCTTTATAAGACCCATTCCTCACCTACTGGGAGCTCCGGTCCTTGTTTGTCAAGAAGAAAGACGGTCATGTCCGGATTTGGCATTGATCTACCGAGAATTGAATAAACTAACGGTGAAGAACCGTTATCCGCTCCCAAGAATTGATGATTTATTTGATCAGCTTCAAGGGTCGAGTGTCTACTCGAAAATCGACCTAAGGTCAGGTTATCACCAATTGAGGGTTCGAGAAGAAGACATTCCGAAGACTGCCTTCAGAACCTTACTGCCATTACGAATTTCAAGTTATGCCGTTTGGTTTGACAAACGCACCTGCCGTATTCATGGACCTTATGAATCGGGTATGCAAACCATATCTAGATAAATTCGTGATTGTCTTCATTGACGATATTCTGATATATTCGAAGAACAAGAAAGAACATAAAGAACACCTTAAGCAAATCCTAGAACTGCTTAAGAAGGAGGAGTTGTATGCCAAGTTTTCCAAATGTGAATTTTGGATTCCTAAAGTACAGTTCCTCGGTCACGTGATCGATAGTGAAGGAATTCATGTGGATCCAGCCAAGATTGAATCCATTAAGGATTGGACATCTCCTAAGTCACCAACGGAGATTCGTCAATTTTTAGGTCTTGCTGGGTATTACCGAAGATTCATTGAAGGGTTTTCAAAGATCGCCAAACCAATGACTAAGCTTACTCAAAAGAAGGTCAAGTTTGAGTGGGGCGATAAACAAGAAGCAGCTTTTCAACTGTTGAAGCAAAAGTTGTGTAGTGCACCAATCCTTGCATTACCTGAAGGAAGCGAAGATTTCATCGCATACTGCGACGCTTCAAAGAAAGGTTTGGGCGCTGTGTTGATGCAAAGAGAAAAGGTGATTTCTTATGCATCACGCCAGTTAAAAATTCATGAGAAGAACTATACGACTCATGATTTAGAACTTGGTGCAGTGGTGTTCGCTCTCAAGATCTGGAGACATTATTTATATGGAACTAAGTGTACGGTGTTCACCGATCACAAGAGTTTGCAACACATTTTAGATCAAAAAGAGTTGAACATGAGGCAACGCCGATGGTTAGAGTTGCTAAGTGATTATGATTGCGGATATTCGTTATCACCCGGGAGAGCCATGCATTGCTGATGCTTTGAGCAGGAAAGAACGAGAACCACCGTTAAGAGTTCGAGCCTTAGTCATGACTATTAGCTTGGATCTTCCCAAACAGATCTTGAATGCTCAGACTGAAGCACGGAAACCAGAGAACATCAAGAATGAAGATGTTGGAGGAATGTTGATTGAAAATGCTAAATTTCCAGAAGCGATTAGGGAACAAAAGTTGGAACCACGTACGGATGGAACCCTATGCCTCAATAGCAGGAATTGGCTACCTTGTTATGGCGATTTGCGGACGGTGATCATGCACGAGTCCCACAAATCAAAATACTCTATACGTCTGGGTTCTGACAAAATGTACCAAGATATGAAGAAGCTATATTGGTGGCCCAACATGAAAGCCGACATTGCCACCTATGTTAGCAAATGTTTGACCTGTGCTAAGGTCAAGGCCGAACATCAAAGGCCATCAGGATTGTTGGTACAACCTAAGATACCTGAATGGAAGTGGGACAACATCACCATGGATTTTGTTACTTGTTTCAAAGCTTCCTAGTCGTCGCTAAGGCTACGACACAATTTCGTGGTGATCGTTCTTGACCGACTCACTAAGTCTTGCGATCTTCACACCAATGGAGGACCTGGAGCCTTTGGATAAACTTGCAAGATTGTACCATAAAAGGAGGTCTCGTGGTCACGAAACATGGAATTCCTGTATCATCAATTTGTTGATCGTGACCTGAGATTCGCATCCAATTTCTGGAGGTCATTTCAGAACGCTTTGGGTACTAATTTGGATATGAGTACTGCGTACCTATCTTAAACTGCACGGGCTAAGCGAGAGGACCATCAAACTCTCGAGGATTTATGCTGCGGGCTTGTGCAATCGACTTTGGAAAGGGGTGGGTTTTAACCATTTGCCATTGGTCTAGTTACATATAATAATAGCTATCACGCCGGACCTCTAAGGCCGCTCAAATTTGTAGAGACTTTATGGTCGAAAGTATCGATTACCTGTTTGTTGGACTGAAGTTGGAGAAATCAAATCCTCGGTCCAGAACTAATTCAAGAGGGACACCGAGAAATTCATCCAAATCAGCAAAGGATGGCAAGCGCTCGTGATCGACAGAAAAGGAGTTACGCTGACCTGAAGCGTAAAACCAATGGAATTTCCAAGTCGGGGCTTAAAGTTATGCTTAAAGATTTCACCTTGGAAATGTGGTCGTACGTTTTGGAAACGGGGGAAGTTAAACCCGTTAGGTTATGTTGCTTTCAAGGTGTTAGAAAAGGGTCGGCGAGGTTCGCTTACAAGCTCGAGCTTCCTGACGAGATGAGCAAAGTTCATAATACATTCATGTGTCCAACCTGAAAAAGTGGTCATGCCGATCGATACATTAGCACGTTCCGTTGGATGGACTTCATCTGATGACAAGCTGCATTTTGGTTGCAGAACCAGGTTTAGAAATAGTGGGCCGTGAAGTTTACGGTTTTGAAGCGAAGCGGTTCCAATAGTCAAGGTTCGATGGAACTCCAAGAGAGGTCCTGAGTTCACATGGGAACGTGAAGATCCAATTCAAGAAGAAATATCCACGCCTCTTCACCAAGACCACATCGTCGTCAAGTGCTACATCGTGAGCCTTGAGGACAAGGTCGTTTAACGGAGGAAGTCTATAACACCATGTGTATTAAGTCATTGACGCGTTCTATAAATCTACTATTTATTTTTAGTGTCGTACGCGTTTGCTTGTAATTTCATGTATTGAGTAAAAATCGCGTAAGCTAAAAATTAGCGTTTAAATGTAAACGGGCATCAATCAATTAAGCGTTGGCATCATTTATGTAGTAAATATTTTATTTTGAGATTATTATGGTCTTTGTTCATTTATTTTTTTAATCGGTTACGTAAGTGATATTCGGTTCGCGATAAGTACGTTTTTAGCATACCCGGAACCAAATTAAATATTCTAAGCTTCAACATAATACCTAATTTTTATAACAACGATCATAGTTTATTAAATACTTATAGGCATTTGAGCATACATTGACATGTCCTATATAAATGTATATGTACAAAATTAACCAAGACCATTACCAAGTATACTTTTTTATAAAAAATAACTACAAATTACATTTTTTTTAATAAAGTTTACTTACACATTTTATTTATGGAAATCACAAGTTAAATATAAAGTATTATAAAGAAACTAGCAAAACATAAATCCTTAATACCATGGGATAATTCAACTTTATGGTTGACAAGAAAACATATACATTAATAGGTTAGTAGATGTTAATCTGATTAGTTAGTTTAAAGACCTAACCATTGCATAGTGATTTTGACCATCTTTTTCCCCATTTCATGCACTAATGCCCCCCCCCCCCCCATTTGACCATTTGACCATTAGGTCTTTGTTACTTGAAATTTTCTATCTCTTACCTTATATAATACTTCCATTTTCAAGGTACAAACACATATACTTCCACACTTGATATACATGTATACTAGTGAAGAGAACACATAGATAGCTTAAACACTTAACCAAAATCACAAAAACCTCTCTTCCTCCCTCTACAAGCCCACGGCTTGAATCAACACCAATACCAAATCCATATCAAATTTTATACAACCTATACACATCTACACACATCATATCTAAGGTATTCTAAGATGGTTCCAAGCATTGGTTAACCATTTTTTTCTTGGTTATAATCTTGGGTTTAAAGTCTAAACAAGGGTTTAGCACTTATTTTTCATCATCCTACATCATCTCATTAAGGTTATCTTAAGCCCTTAACTTTTCATTTATATGATTATATGAATATGTGATGTTTATATAGTGAAATCACCATTTAAGATTTTTTTAACATGTAAATGGAATTATTACTTGCAATGGTCATTTTGTACACTAATATACATGTTGTGTTATTACTAATATCATGTTAATAAGGATGAGAAAATATTGTACCATGTTATTTTGATGTAAAAATGATTAACTACAAATTAGGGTTTATAAAAGTTTCATAATATGTTTCAAGTTAAAGAAATACAAATGACATGTTAAGGTTAATTATGGACCTATAGTAATGTTATATGATCATTAAAATAAGGATATAACAAGATGAGAAGACTTGTATACTTATGGTTATTATGTAAAAAGTATAAAGTGGTAAAACATAAAAACAAGGTCAAAAATGGACTTATGAAAGTTATTTAAACATTCTGTCCAAAAGTGTTATAAAAATATACTTATTTTATGTTTTTATAAGATAATACATTTCACGACGATTCCGAAAAGGTAAGAAACTTGTCAAACGGATTAATAACGAAAAAGTTACGTTAAAAACGAGTTATACGTTAATTAAACGGAGTTTATAAAATAACTTTTATAAAACTTATATCAAACAGCTAGTTTGATATTTTTAACAAATAATACATATTTTTAGGATTCCAAAATGATAAGAATCGTAATTTTTCAATTAATAACGAACGAGTTATGAATTTCGCGAGTTTACGACAATTAATACTTTTATAAAACTATTTTTATAAAAGTTACTATTCATGACAGAAAGTTACATTTTTGTAAACCTCATAAAATTATAGAACTTTCAATAACGAGAACGTCCTCGAAAGAATCGTTAAAAACGGAGCTATAACGAATAAAATACGACATTTACGGGTTTTACGACAACAAATACGATTTAAATAAAAGTCACGTCTGATGTGAACAGTAAAAGTTACTGTTCACCAGAGGGTCAAAATATTGAAAATGTCAAATTATGATAACTCGTCCTAATACGAAAAGATGGGCATAAGAAACGTTAAAATCGGGCTTAAAACGCAAAAGTTATGCTAGTTTTACTAAAACGATAATTATAAACGTTTTTACTTATTAAACGTAATTTTACCAAAACCATTAGTTGGTGATTGAACTATATAGAATTATATGTGGTTATCAAAGTACTATATTACTAGGGAGTTTCATAATGAGGCCTCTTCGGATGGCGTATCGACGAGTTGTTGGATTTACGATTTAAAGTGTCCTAACTCCTCGAACGTCATGTCATGACCTCTTAAATTATGATAGCCCGAACGATAGTACGATGTAACAACTATAAGATTATATTCAAGTACTCGGTACTTATACGACCTATGATAATTTAGGTTGCATTCGATCTTTTACGTGACGCTTTATCTGCGATATTTGGATTATCAGAACTCAAGGTGAGTTCATAGCCCCACATTTTTACGATTTCAATGATTTATAATTATGGGGTGGAAACATGCTTTGTTTTATAAATTGGACGCAAGTATTGATTACATGTTTGCCTAAGTAGCGATAACCCAAGTTAAGCCCATTATCATGAACTGTCAATTGCATAGATGTAGTTGGGAATTACATTATGTGAGCGCGAATGTTATTTAATAGATCTATTCGGGAAACGACCTCCCCGTTCGGGTGACTAGCTATCACCGAGAACGAACGTTATAGCATGTCGAATTTTAGTGTTTCGGGTTAGAACATCATCACGGGCTGAGTAGCAATATTATGCGAACAAGACTGTCGAGCTTCAGTGTCATGAGCTTAGTGTAAATGTAATCTAGTTTGTGGATCTGCATGTTGTTGCATTATCACTATAAGACTTGCGGTCCTGCCACATTTGATTTTTATAAAACCTATGATTCACAACATTTTGTTGACGTTTTAAGCATGTTTTCAGGAGATCAATAGGCATGGGATGCCAAGGATGCATTGGGTTATATTTTGGATTGCACGCTTAAAGATTTAGGTGCATCATATTTGGGGAAATGTATTGTCAACTTTTGTAATATTCGGCAATGAACAAGTAAAGCTATATGCTTTTGTATTAAATCTTTCAATTAAATCCAATGTATCATTTTAAACGACTTTTTGTGTCGTTCTTATATATCTTGTGCTATTGATCTTGAAGTAACACGCCCCGGACCCTTATTCCGCTGCGACCCAATTTGGGGGTGTTACAACTTGCTCTTTCTACTATACATTGCTCAATGGAGTTCATGTTCTGGATGATTGTTTCCTTGAATGTTTGAGCTGTCATTTTGTGTATCTCTTAAGTTTTCACTCTTACTTCCCTCGATCGATGAAAACGATCTTGAATAAATATAAGAGGCTTTAACAAAAGTCAAGAGTTATTGAACCTTTCAAAAAATTGTTATTTGACACCACTTAGAGCGGATTTGGAATCCATCTGGTGAAGTGTTTCTGCATTGAGTTATGTTTCTAAGTTATTCATGTGTTGAGATAACTGAAACTTGAAGGTTCTGACACCATCACCAAAGAGTTGTGCAAAAGCTTGTTGATATAATGGACAACCTGAGAAAGTCTGTCTTTCGAGAAGTTGAGTGGTTGATTTAAGTGCATTCAATTTGTTCAAGGAGTTTTCTTTGAAAATCTTTGCTTGCATCTGCAGTTTCTGTATCTCTGGTTCCTCTAAAACTGAACCCGAAGATGAAGTAACCTTTGTTCCCATTTTAACGTGAATTATGAAGTGTGAAAGTTGTTGGATCTTAAGTGGATGTGATGTGATTGAAGTTGTGGTCTTGTATGCAATTCACGTTCACGGGATTTTACACGTCTATGATTAAAACCGATAAGTGAATTAACGGGATTTTACAAAATTAATAGACAAACCGTGAATGAATAATCGATTGATGTTAATGTGTGTTTGTTGTCTAAGGAAGGTCAATTTATAACAGTTCAAACGAGTAAACAATTTGTCAATCTCACCAAGAATGTTTGGGCAAAAAGGCAATGATTTAGATTTGTTAAAAGGGCAGTGGTTGAAGATTTGGTTAAAGGCAATGTTGAGATAATTTGGTCAAAAGGCAATGTTGAGATTTGGTCAAAAGGCAATGTTGAGATTTGGTCAAAAGGCAGTGGTTGAGATTTGGTCAAAAGGCAATGTTGAGATTTGGTCAAAAGGCAATGTTGAGATTTGGTCAAAAGGCAATGTTGAGATTTGGTCAAAAGGCAATGGTTGAGATTTGGTCAAAAGGCAATGGTTGAGATTTGGTCAAAACGCAATGAATCTTGGAGACAAAACGCAATGAAGTCTTGATTTGGGCAGAGTTTCTCCTAGTCAAAACGCAATATAGGTCTTCAAATTAGGCAAAACGCAACCGCCATGAGCAAAAACGCATCCACAAGATTCAAACCAACCATTTTGATCAAAACGCAATCTATGATCAAAATGCAACCAATGATCAAAACGCAACCAATGATCAAAACGCAACCAATGATCAAAACGCAACCAATGATCAAAACGCAACCAATGATCAAAACGCAACCAATGATCAAAACGCAACCAATGATCAAAACGCAACCAAGAACTTTGCCAGAGAGTCAAAACGCAACGACGAAATATACGACTTTTTCCACCAAAAATCGCCTAAAAATCACCCTTTTTGACCTTTTAACTTGATTTCTCTTACACAATTAGTTACCTTATGCCTAGATCTTGCTTAATAACATAAACATTCACACATCTAAGCACAAAAATCCGGGTTTGATTTTTTTTCGCTTCAAATGACACACGAATTTGATATTTTTGAACCACAAGAATCAACCACTGATCCACATGTAGCTCTGATGCCAATTGTAAGATCCTGTTAACACTTCATATAACACATATGATGCACGAATTTGTAACAATAAGTTAGAAAGAAAGATGGTGGTGTAGAGAGAGAAAGAAGAGAGAGAGATGAGAGGAATGAGTGAAACTATATATTTATTAAGAAATGAGAGAAGATAATTAATTCTAAGTGAAAAAATATCTATATATAACCCTTTAACAATTTAATGTGATGCGCGGGCGATATTTAACTAGGACTCAGGCTCGGGTTTTGCTTGGGATTAAACCTGAAACATATACAATATTAGTTTAATTATCGAGCCCGATTCTCGATAATATTCTATTACAACATTAACTAATTAATTGACCGAGACTTAAATACATAATGAACGAACTTCATGTTCGACTCAATATTTTAAGGCTAACAGTGGTTTTACCCGTACGAAAATTACAATGAAAATGGTGGGAAACTTGGAGAGGATAGATGAACAGTGAAAATGTTTTAATAAGTTTGACTGGCGGGTTATAGTTTTAAGGGTTTGGGTTAACATTTGGGCTTATATATGGGCTCACGGGTGTTTAGTTTTAACGGTTGTTTATGGTTTAGGACCTTTGGTGAAATGGTGTAAGGACTACCGGTGTTTAGTCCTTTTGGACTCCCAACTATGCAAAACTCAAAGACCCACCTCAATGTAATAACTTAACAAATTGTTAAGTGTATTTTGGACTTTTAAATATAAATGGGCTAGTTTATGGAATTTAGGTCAAGAATAAGATGAATTCGCCTTCGACTTCGGTTTTCTCACGCTCTTTCCATTCCCGTACTCGGTTTTGTTGTTTTTAGCTTTGTTTTTGTCCTTATGTTGATATCCGATACCTGCACAGTAAATAACACAAAACAAGCGTATTTTTGGCATTTTATGTCCGTTTTTGGTCATTTGGGGTCGTTTTATTAGGTTAAAAGTATGTGTATTTAAGCACATACCAATTGGCCCCATCCGAAAAGAAGGAATTATTAGACCAACTCTAAGAACTTTCTGACAAGGGCTTCATAAGACCCAGTTCCTCACCATGGGGAGCTCTGGTCTTGTTTGTCAAAATGAAGAATAGATTGTTTCGAATGTACATCGACTACCGAGAGCTGAACAAGCTAACGGTGAAGAATCGTTATCCACTCCCAAGGATCGACGATTTATTTGATCAACTATAAGGATCCAATGTTTATTTTAAGATAGAATTGCGATCAGGTTATCACCAGCTTTGAGTACTGGAAGAAGATATTCCAAAGACGACATTCAAAACTCGATATGGTCATTATAAGTTCCAAGTTATGCCATTTGGTTTGACGAACGCACCAGCGATTTTTAACGGGATTCTTGAATGCGTGTGCAAGCCATTTTTAGATAAATTTGTGATCGTCTTTATTGATGATATTCTCATCTACTCTAGGAACAAGAAGGAACACGAAGAACATCTTAAGGCAATTCTAGAATTGCTTAAGAAAGAAGAGTTGTGCGCTAAATTCTCTAAATGCGAATTTTGGCTTCCCAAGGTATAATTTCTCGGCCACGTAATTGATAGCCGAGGCATTAACGTAGACCCCGCCAAGATCGAATCCATAAAAGATTGGGCATCTCCTAAGACACCAACGAAGATTCGGCAATTTTTAGGTCTTGCTGGGTATTATCGAAGATTCATCAAAGGATTTTCGAAGATCACAGCAATGACAATATGCATTACTTAGAAGAAGGTCAATTTCGTTTAGGGTGACAAACAAGAAGCAGTGTTTCAACTGTTAAAGCAGAAGTTGTGTAGTGCACCAATTATGGCTTTACCTGAAGGAAGCGAAGATTTTATCGCATACTGCGATACTTCAATCAAAGGTTTGGGTGTTGTGCTGATGCAAAGAGAAAAGGTGATTTCTTATGCATCACGTCAATTGAAAATTCATGAGAAGAACTATACAACTCATGATTTGGAACTTGGAGCAGTAGTGTTCGCTCTCAAGATTTGGAGGCACTATCTGTATGGGACCAAGTGTACGGTGTTCACTGATCATAAGAGTTTACAACACATTCTTAATTAGAAAGAACATTCTTGATCAAAAGGAGCTGAACAAGAGACAACGTCGTTGGTTAGAATTGCTCAGCGATTATGATTGTGAAATACGTTACCACCCAGGGAAAGCAAACGTAGTGGCTGATGCCTTAAGCCGTAAAGAACGGAATAAGCCATTACAGGTTTAAGCGTTAGTCATGACTATTGGTTTGAATCTCCCCAAGAAAATTCTAGAAGCTCAAATAAAAGTACAGAAACCAGAGAACATCAAGAATGAAGATGTAGGAGGTATGATCAGGAAGAATATACCAAAGGAGAAGTTGGAACCCTACGCGGATGGGACTCTATGCTTTAATGGCAGGAGTTGGTTACCCTATTATGGCGATTTAAGGACTGTGATCATGCACGAGTCCCACAAGTCAAAATACTCTATCCATTCGGGTTCTAACAAGATGTACCAGGACATGAAAAAGCTATATTGGTGGCCCAATACGAAGGCCGACATCGCCACCTATGTTAGTAAATGTTTGACATATGCTAAGGTCAAGGATGAACACCAAAGGTCATCGAGTTTGTTGGTGCAACCCAAGATACCTCAATGGAAGTGGGATAATATCACTATGGATTTTATCATGAAGCTTCCTAAGTCATCACAAGGTTATGACACCATTTGGGTGATTGTTGACCGACTTACTAAATCCGTAATCTTCATACCAATGAGGGAAACTGATCCCATGGAAAAGTTGGCAAGAATGTACCTGAAAGAGGTAGTCATGAGGCATGGGATACCTGTCTCAATCATCTGTGATTGCGACCCTAGGTTTGCATCGAATTTCTAGAGGTCACTTCAGAAGGCTTTGGGTACTGGCTTGGATATGAGTACTGCATATCATCCGTAAACAAACGGACAAAGTGAGACGACTATTCAAACTCTCGAGGATATACTGCGTGCTTGCGTGATCGACTTTAGAAAGGGTTAGGTTAACCATTTTCCATTAGTCGAGTTTTCATATAATAACAGTTATCACGCTAGCATCAAGGTTGTACCGTTTGAAGCACTTTATGGTCGAAAGTGTCGTTCACCTGTTTGTTGGGTCAAGGTTGGAGAAGTTCAACTCACTGGTCCAGAAATAGTTTAAGAGACAACCGAGAAAATCATTCAGATCAAGCAAAGAATTCAAGCCGATGGAATTTCAAGTTGGAGATAGAGTTATGCTCAAGGTTTCGCCTTGGAAAGGAGTAGTATGTTTTGGCAAACGGGGGAAGCTAAATCCCAGATATGTTAGACCTTTCAAAGTGTTGGAAAAGGTTGGAGCCATTGCTTACAAGTGTGAGCTTCCTCAAGCGCTGAGCAGGGTTCACAATACATTTCATGTATCCAACTTGAAGAAGTGCTATTCCGACGAACCATTAGCCGCTCCGTTGGATGGACTCCATATTGATGACAAGCTTCATTTTGTTGAGGAACCAGTAGAGATCATGGATCATGAAGTTAAACGATTGAAACAAAGCCATATTCTAATCATTAAGGTTCGATGGAACTCTAGGAGAGATCCTGAGTTTACATGGGAACGTGAAGACCAATTTCGGAAGAAGTATCTGCATCTCTTCACAAAGACCGCACCGTCGTCAAGTGCCGCGTCTTAAGCCTTGAGGACAAGGCTCACTTAAGGGGGGAAGACTGTAACAATCCGTATTTTAGGTCATTGTATGACGTTATAAAATCCACTATTTATTTTTAGTTTTGTATGCGTTTGCTTTTAATTTTAATCGTTAAGTTAAATCGCGTGGGCTAAAAATTTTCATTCAACGTAAACGGGCATCAAACAATTAAATGTTTACATCAAGCAAGTGTTAGATAATTATTTAGAGGATAATTATTAAATTTGTACATTTTATTTTTATTGGTTACGTAAAGTGTTTACGTTTCGCGATAAAATACGTTTAGGCATTCCCGGAACCACCAAAACTTTTCTACGCTTCAACAAATACCCATTATTATATCTAATACTTAAAGTTTTATAAAACTTCACCCATGTTAACATTGCTAGTCATATTGCACATAAAATAAACCAACTAGCAACTACACATTACAAGTTATACCTTTACACTAAATGTATATACATTTAAACTTCAAGTAATAAAAGTATTTATCAACAAAATATCTAAGAAACAAAAACTTGGTCCTTTCCCCCTAACCCATGGCAGCAACAAGAATAGGGGAAAAGGATCACACAAACTACTAACTTGACCTTTGTACAACACAAGACTCATTAAACCTAAGTATGACTAAGCTATCTTGACCAAGACTTTCCCTAAAGACCCTCATCTTGTCCTAAGACTACTACAAGTGGTCTTGGACTAGTCAAAGATGTATATAAGCATGCAAATAGAAAGATAAACATATACACTTCATTTCTTTAGTGAAAAACTTACTCATTCTCTCTTTTGCTCTCTCCAAACCCACGGCTAAACCACAAACACCCTAAGCAATTCTTCCAAATTTATTTACCACATATATAAGTATTTTTACAACATATCTAAGATATACCAAGAAGGTTTGAAGGTTTAGTTAAGCATTTACAAGGGTTAATTAAGAAAGGTTTTGGATTAGGGTTTCCTAAGAATTAGGGTTTCTTTGTATTGGAAGCTTGGGTTTATTATCTAAACTAGGGTTTAGATCTTATTGTTCATCATCCTACATCATATTAAGGTTATCTAATACCCTTAAACTCTTTACATTTGTGATTTCATATGTATATTATGTTTATATAGTTAATCACCATCTAGGAAACTTATTAACTTATAAAATGGATTTTTACACTAGTTCATGGTTTGATGAATTTTCTCACATGTTATATGAATGTTAAATAGATGTTAGAATGGAAGTATAAGAATTATACAAGTGTTGGTTTCTTTAAAAAGAGTATATATAAACTAGTTACCTAAAAGGTTACTTGTTAAGTTTATAAGTAAATGGAATATGAGGACTTGTTCTTTTAGACAAATAATGGACTAAAGGACTTGTACTCTTGTAACAAGTGTACTAAGCTAAAAACCTATAAAACAAGTTTAAACACATTTTAACTAAAAACCCTAAACTTTCTATTTTAATTTCGAAATTAAAGTATATATATTTTATGTTTTAATAAAATGGTACAAGTTACAAGGATCGTAGGTATGTAGAGAACTCGAAAAACTAATTTATAACGAAAGAGATACGGCATTTGCAAGTTATACAATAATAAACGCGTTTATAAAAGAAATTTTATAAAAAATTATTAAAATGCACCTTTGATATAAATTATTGGTTAATTTTCACAGAAAGTACATATTTTTAGGATTTCAAAACATTGAGATTCATAATTTTTCGATCAATAACGAAGGAGTTATGGATTTTTTTGTGTTTACGATAATTAAAGCTTATAAAAATAATTTTATAAACTATGAACTATAAAAATCACTATTCATCTCAGATACATTTTGGAAAATACATTAGTTATATACAAATTTTAATTACGAAGACGTGCTTGAAAGAATCACTAAAATCAGAGTTAAAACGAATAAGATACGACATTTACGAGTTTACGATAGTTAAATTTATAAAAGTATATGAACAGTAAAAATTACTGTTCACCAGAGGACTTAAAATATGAAAATGTAATATTTTGATAACTCTTCTTAATATGAAAGTGTGGACATAAGAAACGTAAGAAACGGACTTAAAACGAGAAAGTTATGCTGTTTTTACTAAAGAGATATTTATAAACGTTTTTACTTTATAAATATGATTTCACAAATACAATTAGATGGTGATGTAGCTATATAAAATTATATACGGTATTAGTTACTCAAAGTACTTAGTACTCATACGGCATATAATTAATTAGGTTGCATTCGGGCGTATTTATGACGCATTTTCTCGCATTTTATTTACATTGTTAACTCATCCACTCGAGGTGAGTTCATAACCCCACGTTTTACATTTATAATGATTTACATGTTTTGGGGTGAGAAATATATGCATGTTTTACAATTGGACGCAAGTGGACATTTTACATTACGATTACGTGTTTGCCTAAGTAGCGAAAATCTTCTGAGCCCATTATCATGAACTGTCTATTACTTATTGTGAGCGCGAATGTTATAAATACATCTATTTGGGATTGACATCCCCGTTCGGGTGAGTCATGCTCACTGTGCCGGTATGCCGGACAACGAACGTATACAATGTCGGATTTGGGATGTTGCGGGTTAGAACATCATCGCGGGCAATGTTGGCAATTTATATTGCAATTCATACATGTCGAGATTTAGTGTCATGAGTTTAGGGAAACGTAATTACATTTTATGATGATTGCATCTGTTTCATTATCATGGGGAAATCTTGCGGTCCTATGTTATACATTTTACAAACCTATGAATTCACCAACATTATTGTTTACATTTTAAGCAATGTTTTCTCAAGAGATCAATGAGGTACAAGAAAAGGAATATATTGGTGGTCATTATTTTGGAAGTCACGTGCATTAAAGATTTGTTTGCATTACATTTTGGGGATATATTTGTTATGGACTAAAATCTTTGTATTTTGAACAATGAACAAATGAAGTTTCAGACTTATGTAACAACAATTTGTTAAATCCGATGTATCGGTTTTAAATGACTTTTAAATGGTCGTTCTTATATATATCTTGTGTTATTGATCTATGAAGTACTACTCCCAGACCCATATTCCGCTGCGACCTAATTTAGGGGTGTTACAGGTATTGTCATGACCCTTTGTGTCTATTTTTATTTTGTTTAATGCATTGTAGTTTTCTTTATTGTTGACACCATTGTGTTGTGATGATACCCATGACATTACGCCTCATGTTACCGCCTTGGCGGGGTGTGACAGATTGGTATCAGAGCTAATGGTTATAGAGACGTAGGTGGTTGAACCTAAACTATAACCTAGGAGAACTTCATATAGTTGCATTATAGGGTTTAAGTGTTTAATTACATAAGTATCATATTTTCTCGCTTATCTAAAAGCTTTAATTATTATATTTTTGTCTATTATTATCTAATATAATATATACTATTTCCTTATTATTTTAGTCATGTCTCCCCCTACCTGTAAGAAATTTCATTGGGGAATCGTTATCCCAACTGGACTTAAGCGCTATAAGGACCCAAAAATGAGGCTTAGAATAAAACAGATGAACCGCAAATGCCTAATACCCATTGAGCTGTATCCGTGCCGAGTTGAGGAAAAGTTGATTATGAGAAAATCGGAAGGAAAATGGATCATGAAGAAGGAAAGGAGAATGATTTCAAAGGATGGCACAATCTCTGAATTTCCTGGATACACATAATCTAAGGAAGAAGAGGATAAAAAAATGAGGAAGAAGAGGAGGAATAAAAGGAAAAAGAAGAGTCAAAAAAGAAGGGATCGAAGGAAGCTTCATAAATGAGGTCAAACTCTGAGTCTTCATGTTATGTAGCATCTGACAATGAAGTGGAGTAAGATCTCGAGTCCACAGCAAGGAGTGAACCTAAGTGTAAGGAGATGGAAGATACTTGTGAGAATGGCGTTCGACCCAAACCATATTCATCTTAGCTATTCTTGCATATATGTCACCTAACTATCCATCTCGTTTCATGTTTTGAAAAATTTAGTTTGTTATTCTATGGTTGGAGCCATGTTTAGGAAGGTTACTTTTGGATTTTCAAATATTTTAATATTATGACTTAAGTATTTGTTGGAGTATTTCCATGTGTGATGTTATGAGTGTTTAATATTATATGTTATGTGGTGTGTTAACCATAAGAAGTGTAGTCATAGGAGGGAGTACACATATGAAATAGGGCATCTATAATTATGGTGGCCAGCATAATTATACATGCGCCACAACACAAGTGGACTTGCAAGTATGATTACATGGATTAATGTTGACACGTTATATGTTGGTTATACTTGTATATATATGGTAATGTATAGAGTATGATAAGATTATGAGATTATAAATCCTTATTATATAGTCTAATGTATATAAATTTTATATTTTATAAAAATGGCTCCAAACCGATGAAGCAATTCCAGAAACAATGAAAACCCCAACATTGCTGCTATTATAGCACAACAGATGTAAAATATCATCCCTCAGATTGTCACGCAAGTGACCAACAACATGAACAACAACAACAACAACAACGACAAAAATGCAAATAATGGGAATGGTGGGAACAATGGATGTTCTTACAAGACGTTCTTGGCTTGTAATCCCCGAGCCTATGATGGAAAAGGAGGTGCGATAGCACTTACCCGATGGATTGAGAAAATAGAGTCTGTGATAGACAATAGTGGATGTGCAGAAAATCAAAAGGTGAATTATGCTGCAAGTTCGTTCATAAATAAGGCCTTGACATGGTGGAACACTTAGGTTCAAGCAAGGGGTCGTGAAGCTGTTGTAGGAATGACATGGGTTAAGTTCAAGGCGTTGCTTGTGGAAGAGTTTTGTCCAAGTAACGAAATGGAGAAGTTGAAGAGTGAATTTTAGAATCATACTATGGTTGGGGCTAATCATGCAGGGTACACTGATCGGTTCCATGAGTTGGCCAAACTTGTCCCACACTTGGTAACTCCTGAGTCGAAGCGCATCGGAAGGTATATAAACGGATTGGTACCTCAAATTCATGGAATTCTTCAAGCAACTCAACCAACCACGATACAAAGTGTTATTCTTAAGGCTGGGATACTTACTGATGAGGCGGTCCGTTGTGGTACACTGATAAGGAGTAGTGAGAAAAGAAAGGAAGTGGAAGAAACAAGTAAACAAGGAGGTTCATGGAAAGATAATAAGAAGGAAAAGGTAGGAAAAGGGTTGGTGGCGATAGCCCCTCCTAGAAATGAAAATGTGGGCTCATATCCTAAGTGTGCTAAGTGTTTTGCTTATCATCCAGAAGGTAGACCTTGTAGGTTGTGTTTCAACTATCAAAAAATAGGCCACTTTGCTAGAGATTGTCGGGCACCGGTTAAGCAAGTGGCGCCAGTTAGCGCGGTTAGGATGGGAAATAATCAGATGGTTTGTTATGAATATGGGATCTTTGAACATCTTCGCAATACTTGTCCTAAGTTGAACCGAGCACCTGGTCAAGCAGGAAACCATTTAGCTTTAGAGGGAAACCAAAACACCCAAAACAATAAGAATCAAGTTAGAGGAAGGGCCTTCAGTGTGAATGCAATCAATGCCCTGCAGGATCCTAACATTGTGATGGGTACTTTCTCTTTAAATGATCACTTTGCTATTATACTTTTTGATTCTGGAGCTGATTTTAGTTTTATTTCCACTAAATTTGCGCCCTTACTAAATGTAAAACCTAGTATTGTAAGCCCTGGATATGTAATAGAAGTATCTAATGGTAAGAAAGTAGAAGTTGATAGGATTATCTGTGACTACAAACTAGAACTAGGAAATTCCTTGTTCACTATAGATTTGATACCCGTGGGTCATGGAAATTTTGATGTGATTATGGGAATGGATTGGTTATCTAAGAATAAGGCTGAGATAGTATGTCATGAGAAGGTGGTTAGGATACCATTAGAAGGTGGTGAGATACTTCATGTTCAAGGGGAACGTACTTTAGGAGGCATGAAACACTAATGAGCACGAAGGCAGATGAACCAGAGTTAAGTGATATTAATATTGTACGAGATTTCACTGATGTATTCCCGAAAGACTTGTTAGGATTACCATCGCAACGACAAGTTGAGTTCCGCATAGATTTAATTCCTAGAGCAAAGCCGGTTGCGAAGTCTCTATATCGACTATCACCCTCGGAAATGCAAGAGTCGTCTGAACAACTTCAAGAATTACAAGATAAGGGTTTTATTTGGCTAAGTCATTCTCCATGGGGAGCCCCTGTGTTGTTTGTTAAGAAGAAGGATGGTTCATTGCGCATGTGTATAGACTACCGAGAGTTGAACAAGTTGACCGTCAAGAACCTTTACCCTCTCCTTAGGATCGATGACTTATTTGATCAATTGCAACAAGCGCGTTACTTCTCTAAGATAGATCTTCAGTCGAGTTATCATCAACTTAGAGTGCATGAGGATGATATCCCAAATACCGCGTTTCAAGCGATACGAACACTTTATGTTTACGGTTATGCCTTTTGGGTTAACCAATGCATCAGCGGTCTTCTTGGACTTAATGAACTGGGTTTGCAAACCGTACTTATATAGGTTTGTCATAGTATTCATTGATGACATCTTGATCTACTTAAAGACTAAGGACGATCATGAGGTTCATTTAAAGTTGATGTTGGAGCTGCTGAAGAAGGAGAGGTTGTATGCTAAGTTTTCCAAGTGCGAGTTCTGGTTACAAGAAGTACATTTCCTCGGTCACGTGGTCAATCATAACGGTATTCACGTAGACCCAAGTAAGATTGAGGCAGTAAAGAATTGGAAAGATCCTACAACACCGTCCAAAATACGATCATTTTTAGGGTTAGCTGGTTACTACTAACGTTTTATCGCGAACTTCTCTAAGATTGCTAAACCCCTTACTTTGTTGACTCAAAAAAACAAGAAGTATGAGTGGGGCGCGAAGCAGGAAGAGGCTTTCTAAACTTTGAAAGATAATTTATGTAATGCTCCAATACTGTCGTTGTCTGATGGAATTGAAGATTTTGTAGTATATTGTGACATGTCGAATCAAGGGTTAGGTTGTGTACTCATGCAAAGAGGCAAGGTAATCGCCTATGCATCACGACAACTAAAGATCCATGAGAAAAATTATACAACACACGACCTGGAATTGGGAGCAGTAGTGTTTGCTCTTAAGACTTGGAGGCATTACTTGTACGAAACTAAGAGTGTCATCTATACGGATCATAAGAGTCTTCAACACATATTCGATCAGAAGGAGTTGAATATGCATCAAAGGAGGTAGATTGAGTTATTCAGTGACTATGAGTGTGAGATTCGCTATCATCCAGGTAAGGTGAACGTAGTAGCTGATGCCTTAAGTAGGAAAGAGCGAGTGAAACCTAAATGTGTACGAGCAATGGCTATAACCATTGAGTTCAGAGTTAAAAGAATGATACTGGCAGCCTAGAGTGAGGCATTCAAGCAAGAAAACACGCCAGCAGAAAGGTTACACGGTTTAGACCAGCAAATGGAAAGGAAAGAAGATGAGAGTTTATACTTTATGGATCGCATATGGGTTCTGTTATTGGGAGGTGTGAGAACTATGATCATGGACGAAGCTCATAAGACTAGGTACTCTGTGGATCTGGGAGCGAATAAGATGTACCATGATCTTCGAGATATGTATTGGTGGTCAGGTATGAAGAAGGATATCGCTACGTATGTTAGCAAATGTTTAACTTGTTCGAAAGTGAAGGCTGAGCATCAAAGGCATTCGGGGTTATGTCAACAACCAGAGATACCCAAGTAGAAATGGGATAATATCACTATGGATTTTATTACAAAGTTACCTAGGTCAAAGAGTGGGCATGATACAATATGGGTAGAAGTTGACAAACTAACCAAGGTAGCTCATTTTCTGGCGACACGTGAGGATTATAGTATGGAGAGGTTGGCAAGGCTGTACATCAATAAGATCGTTGCTCGGCATGGAGTGTATGTGTCGATTATTTCAGATCGAGATGGATGGTTTACATCATGTTTCTAGCAAACATTACAAAAAGCCTTAGGGACGCGATTGGATATGAGTACGGCTTATCATCCTCAAACGGATGGACAAAGTGAGCATACAATTCAGACATTAGAGGATATGTTAAGAGCATGTGTGATGGACTTTGGTAGTAGTTAGGATGTTCACCTACCATTAGCTGAATTTTCTTATAATAATAGTTATCATTCACGTATTCGATGTGCTCTGTTTGAAGCAGTGTATGGAAGGAAATATAGGTCGCTTGTTCTATGGGCTAAAATTGGAGAAAGCAGGTTGATTGGACCAGAATTGGTGCAAGAGATGACTGATAAGGTAGTCTTGATAAAGGAAAAACTCAAAGCGGCAAGAGATCGTCAAAAGAGCTATGCTGATAATAGGCGCAAGCCACTAGATTTTGAGGTTGGGGATCGAGTGTTACTGAAAGTGTCGCCTTGGAAAGGCATAATACATTTTGGAAAGAAAGGTAAGTTGGAACCAAGGTATGTATGACCATTTGAAATCCTTAAAAGGATTAGCCATGTAGCTTATCGGTTAAGATTGCTCGAAGAGTTAAGTAGCATGCACGACACATTTCATGTGTCAAATTTAAAGAAGTGTTTGGCGGATGCAAATATGCATGTGCCACTAGACGAGGTCAAGATTGACAAAATCCTTCTTTTTGTTAAGGAACCAGTAGAAATTATAGACCGTGAGGTTAAGAGTTTGAAACGTAGTAAGATTCCAATTTTTAAAGTTCATTGGAATTCAAAGTGTGGCCCTGAGTTCACGTGGGAACGTGAGGACCATATGAAAGCTAAGTATCCCTGATTGTTTGCTGACTGTGCTGTTGAACCTACTAGTTAAATTTCGAGAAGAAATTTCCTTAAGGAGGTGATACTGTGACAATAGTGACTTGAGCAGGTTAGTCAAATCGTTAGAGTTGACTAAAGTATTTATATGTGTTATAATTGTGTGCTTGTTGATCCCACATGAATGGATCTTGAATTCCTTAGCTTATGTAAGGCTAAGTTGTATTGAATAAATCCAAAACAACTATGATAGAAACTTTGATTGTGAATATCAAAGACTATGCAGAATAGTCAATGATACGAGGAAGAATTTCAATGAAACAGTAATGACCAAGATTAATAACAAACAGTTTCCTAAACTTTCAACCTCAATATAATACGAACATTCTTAATAGTGTTAGGGTTTACAAAACCTTAAAGCTACAAATAGATTAACAGAACAATGAAATGATGATATCTATCTCTATGCCCTAGGACCTCCTTTTATACACCAAGGAGTCCTAGTTGATTTACAATATATTACAAAATTTTAGAATATTCACTAAGACCCTTTCTATAGATAACTCATACATATCACGTAAGTATTCTTGATCTCCAATCAATCTTTATCTTTTTAGCAGTCTTAGTCTTTGAGCAGTTGTAACCTTTCAGTAGTTGTAACTTTGTACGAGCAACATTAACTCTAAATAAGCAGTTCTAACTTTGTACCAGTAGCATTAACTGAGCAGCAATAACTCTAAGATCATCATGAAGTCTTTTAATCCTAACAATCCTCTCATAAACTTGATATTTATCTTCAAAATCATCAAGTTTCTTCATAAAAGCTTCATAAACACCAGGAGGATGCTTCCAAATACTTCATTGATTCTTAAGTTGCTTAGTCATGAGCTTAAGAAGTTGATAGCACATTTCATTCCAATGATCAGCTTGAAGCTTCTTATTGAGCATTTCTGTGATTGTAGCTTTTGTAAGGGGATATTTTTTCTATACCAACATAAAGAGATGCATATTTAAAAACCTCACAAAGTGTACTCCACATTAATCAAATAGCTCCAAAACTATCACTTTGTTTCCTTGTATATACCTCCACACTAGATCTTCTACATGATGTTCAAACATTGTCTTCAGCTCACCCTATAACACTCTCTCATAGCCCTCTTTTGGTCTTGTATACCCATGCCTAGCTTTAACTATTTTCCACAGAGTTTCTAAATCTTCTTTGTCAAAGTTTTTAAGCATATGAATGACGGTTGAGTACCTCTTTGAACTTCCTGATCTTTCCTTCTTTAATGATCTTGTGATCAACAATGCTTGAAGATTTAGTAGATAAATGAATAGCATCAATTGCTACACCTTCTTCATCAGAAATAACTTCCATAAGCTCTTTTAGCTTAGCTTATTTTTTATCATCATCTATCTTTTACTTCTTAGCCTTTTCTTGTTCTAGCTCATCACTTGCTCTTTTAGAACTGCTTTCTTGTCCTATTGTCTCATCTCTCTTAGAACTCTCTTCCCTTTTAGTACCTTCCACCAACTCTGTTCTGAAGTTAACAAGGGTGTTCACCCTTTCATTGCTTTATCAAATAACTCTTGAACATTGGCAAATTACATAGTTTTCAAGTCTTTGGGCTTCCAACCTTCCATGTTTTTTAGATAGGTTCACATTATACTTCTTTGTTGAGCTTTAGTTGGTGGTCTGTTCCTCTTTTCCTCTACTCTCCTAGTTGGAAAGAACTTCCTCCTTTTCTTGCTCTCTTAGCTGCAAAGAACTTCCTCCTTTTCTTTAAGAGTTGCTGAAATAGTTTAGACTTTTCTTTAATAGTCAACTCTTCTTGTTCCTCTTGTTGTAGCCTTTGAGCCAACTCATAATCTGTCTCAACCTTATCCTGAATATCATTCCACTGTGCAACTAAGACAGCATTGGCTTCTTCTTTTTCTCTTGCAACCCTTGCTTCCTCATCAAATTCAGCTTGTAGCCTTATAGCTTCTTGTTCATCAAAGAGGACTTGATCTTTCTTTTTCAAAGGCTTCTCGGGTTCTATAATCTTTTCTTTACCCTTATCCTTTGAACCTTGACCCTTAACCTGTGATGGTTATTGAGAAGAAATTTTTGGAGTTGATTCACTTGGCTCTTGCATAACAATCCCTTTTGCCTTGGGTTTTGCACTCTTTATCTCTATAAGTGTTTGAGCCAAATTCATTTCAACTTCATCAGCAACAGTTGTTGTAGCAGTTGTTGTTGTAGTCATAGAAGCATTAACCACAGGCTCTTCAATTTCTACAAACACCTCATCACCATGAAGATCATGTACTCCAAACATATTAGGATTAGTATCAACATGAGTACTATCCAAAGTGATGTCTTCATCAGCATCAATATCAAGAATTTTCCTCCCTTGTTTGGATGCATCCTCCAGATCACCCAAACTAGCTTCATCATCTGAGGAAATAACTTTAGCACTTAGACCAACCTTGTAAAATTTTCTAAGCTTGTGAGTTCATGACCTTTGCTTCTTCTCAAGCTTCTTCACTCTCCTTTTTAAGCTATCAATCTCTAGTGCTTGAATGGTCTTTGTAGTCTCGAAGTCAAGAACCTTCTTTTGTAAGTTGGTACAAAGTTCTATCAATTCATTGAGTTTCAGACTATCCTCACCGCTGAGTAGTGGATCATTGGAATGTGTAGGTACACTTTCCACATTTTCAGTCTCATCTACCATAGGTGCTATAGGACCACTAGGTTGAGAAACTTCAATGTCCTTCCTTTATTTCCTCCTAGGTTGTTTCTTCTGAGGTTGTGATGTAGATGGTTGACTAATAGTGGGTGTGTGATGGGGATCAGTGGGATTAGCTGAACCTTCACCCATATCTTCTTGAGCTTGAACCATCATTTTTGAAATAAAGGTGTGATTGTTCTATAAAAACCTTTTCCTTCCCTCTTCATGTTAGCAAAAATCTTCTTTGTGTGAGAAGGGGTAACATAAATCTTTTTGTGATGTGACATATCTCCAAGTTGTTGATTAACAAATACTTGCACAAACCTTAGATACATCCAGAATTTGACCATACTATCCACATTCTTCACCATACTATCAAAAATATACTTGGAAAAGTTGAATTTTTGGTTTGTGGCTAAGTAAATTATTGCAGAGGCCATAGTGCTACTAAATTCGTTCCATGCAGTAGTCTTAGCACTTATGCATTGCAAAATTCTATGAATTAAAAACTTCCATTGAGGAGAAAGAAAGCTTTATAAAATGTAAGCTTCTGAGTAAGTTTTTCATACCCAATTCTTGTCAGTTCTTCAAAAATGGTAGCAGTGGGTAGACATTTAGTACCTTTAGCATCTTCTAGTTGAAGATCTCTCCTTATAGTTGATTCAATTATGATCACATTCTTCTTATCCACTAGGGCTTGCAATTGTACTTCCCCATTAACCGTTTTTGCTTTGATGGTATCCTAGAACTATTTAATACATGAACAATAGACAGTAGGATTAACAGTTAAAGCATATTTGATAGGGTTTGCATTCAGAAAATCAACTATCTCCTCAAACCCTTCACTTTCAGTGGGTTTCTCTAAAAACACAACTAAATTGTGAGTATCAGCAAACTTTTGATTCGACATTGCATTGGGTTTTGATGAAGTATGGTGAATTTAAGTTAGGGTTTATGATTAGAGAGTATATGAAAGATTAAAATCGATTAAA
>BQNB010020780.1:4907-65068 GCA_026074375.1 Tanacetum coccineum | reverse complement strand
TATGCAAATAAAATACGATAGCTTATGTGAAATTAGCTTAAAAATCATTAACAAGAATAAATTTTGAAAAAGAGATCTTTAGAAAAAGAAATTTTAGAATTGAACGAGAAAATTAAGAAACTTGAGAAAAATAAAGAAATTGAGATTGTGTGTAAGTCATGTGAAGAACTTAAATTAGAAAACGCTAAACTTAAGGAAACTCAAGTTAAATTTGATAAAAGCGCTAATTCACTAAGAGAAATGTTAAATAATCAAAAGTCACTTAGCTGTAAAATAGGTCTAGGATTTGATAGTAGTAAAGCGTCAACAAGCGGAACTAAAATCATGAGTTTTGTTGAATCGTCCGCTAAAAAAGCGGCAGACGGATCCACCATAAAGGTGCACGGATCCACCATGCCTGGATCCGTGAGTCGCACCAATGGTTAAATAGGGACAAAACACGTTTTTAGTCCACCCATGTCTTCTAGATCAGATTTTATTATTACTCGGAAGAAACTAATACATAATAGAATTGATGAGTCAAAGAAACCGTCTTTAAAACCATCACTCAAAAGCAGTATATGTTATGTCAAAACCGAGTCTAGATTGAAAACACCTCCGCCTAGGTGAAATATCTCTTCTCAACCAAGACACAACACACCTCAACCTAGAAGAAACTCTAGAGAACCAATTCATCAAAACATCTATCCTATGAATTAGAACAACCTTCAAAGTCAAGGCTTTGTACATATGGGAAATTGTATCCTATTTTAATATCCCAATCAATTGCAATAGATGCAAGGGATGTACAACACTAACATTTTTGGACCCGTGAGATATTGGGGACCAAACGCTTGAATTTGTTTTTGTTAAAATAGGTATGCTTGAGAACAAGCTTGGAACCGGATGAATGGATCAAAGATAGTGGTTGCTCCAAACATATGACCGATAACAAGAGTTTATTCTCTACCTAGAAAGCATACGACAGAGGAAATGTTGTTTTTGGAAGTAACTTAAAAGGAAAGATCATAGGCAAAGGTAAGATCTCTAATGACTCTCTTACTATATATAATGTAGAACACGTAGATAACTTAGCATTTAACTTAGTTAGTGTCGGTCAAATTTGTGACAATAAGTGTCAAGTCTTATTCACGGAAGAAGGTAGTGAAATAATTAAAGATGGTAAAATCATAGGAAATGGGATTAGGAAAAATAGTTTATACGTAATGAAATTAGAAAATAAGTCTCAAGATAAATTATGTCTCGCCACGGTAGTGGATAATTCTACCTTATGGCATAGAAGACTTGGTCACATAAATATGCATTTAATTCTAAAGAATTAGTTAGAAACTTACCTAAGCTAAAATATGATAAACATTTTTGTGATGCTTGCAAAATTAAGAAGCAAGCTCATGCAAGTCATAAAGCTAAAAATATGGTTTCCACTAAAAGATGTTTAGAATTATTACATATGGACTTATTTGGTCCATCGGTAATTAAAAGCTATGGAGGTAATCTATACACCTTAGTTGTAGTAGATGATTATTCTAGGTATACATGGACTAGATTTCTAAAGACTAAAAATGAAGCTTTTGAGAAATTTGAAATATTAAGTAGGAAAATTCAAAACCAACTAGGTAGTTCTATAATAGCTATTAGAACGGATCATGGTCAAGAATTTGATAATGAAGTACAATTCGGAGCTTATTGTGATGCACAAGGCATTACTCATAACTTCTCGGCTCCACGTACTCCACAATCAAATGGGGTAGTAGTGTTGGGATTAAAAGCCTTCTTGAAGTTACTGCTGCTAAGGTTTGTGTTACTACTGCTAAGCTAAAGTTAGTGTTGTTCATTAACTTTAATGAAAAATATGCTAAGTAGTTAGTGCTGCTAGTATAAAGTTAGTACTGCTAGTTCACAATTACTATTGTTAGTATATATTAGTACTGCTAGTGTAAAGTTAGTACTACTGGTGAAGATTGAAGAAAATATTCTAAGTAGTTACTACTGCTTGTACACAGTTAATGCTGTTGGTGTATAAGTTACTACTGTTGGTGTTAAAAGTTAATGCTGCTAGTACAAAAGTTACAACTGCTTAAAGATTAAGACTGCTGAAAGAGTTTCTACTGTCAGAAGAGAATGGATAAAGACAGAAGAAAGGATAAAGATTGATCGGAGATTAATATTACTTACGTGATAAGTATTAATTATTTATAGAATAGATCATAAAGAATATTCTATGTTTTAGGAATATATTGTAAATCGACTAGGACTCCTTGGTGTATAAAAAGAGGTCCTAGGGCATAGAGTTGATTATATAATCAAATCTATAAATCTTTTGTTTTGATATCGTTATAGCTTCAAGGTTTTGTAACCCTAATACTAGGAGAGTATTCGTATTATTTGTAATAATAATATTGGAGCTTTTATTGTTGGTTAAATTGTGTTCTTGTGTTACTGTTTCATTAAGAATTCTTCTAATATTAAAGATTAGATTCCGCATAATCTTTAATACATTCACATAAAGTTTCTACTATAGTTGTGTTAGATTTATCTAATATAACTAAACCTTAAACAAGCTTAAGGAATTCGATCTATTGAAGTGGGATCCAACAAGAGGTATCCTACATCCTGGGACAACAAGTAGAAAGAAAGAATAGGATCTTACAAGATCTGTCTAGGACTATGCTTAACAAACAATCCATTCCACAAAAGTTTTGGTGTAATGCCGTTGATACGTCAACTTATATACTAAATAGAATATTAATTTAACCAATACTAGGAAAAAACCCCTTATGAAATATTTAGAGGTAGGAAACCTTCTTTAGAATATTTGAAGGTATTTGGAAGCAAGTGCTTCATATTGAATACTAAATACTATTTAACCAAGTTTGACCCAACGTCATACGAAGGTATTTTTCTAGGGTATTCTCAAAATAGTAAAGCTTATGTAGTATTAAATAAACATACAATGAAAGTCAAAGAATCACTCAACGTGACATTCGATGAAAGTCCTCCTCCTACCAAGTTATCACCATTGGTTTATGATGATGTTAGTGAAGAAGAAGCCATTAAAAAGAATACCAAAATAGTAAATAATAATAATAATGAAGAAGAAGATGAGTCGATAGAAGTTGATGAAATTGTTAACATTAAGGAATCCAAGAATCATCCATTAGATCAAGTCATAGGAAATCTTAATCAAAGAACCTTAAGGTCTCAAGCCCAAAATCAAAGTAATTTCTTTTGTTTTATATCTACAATAGAACCCAAATATGCCAAAGAGGCATTAAAAGATGAAAGTTGGGTTGTAGCTATGCAAGAAGAACTAAATCAATTTGTAGCTAATGATGTTTGAGAATTAGTCCCTTTACCCATAAGTCAATCGATCATAGGAACGAAATGGGTCTTTAGAAATAAATTAGATGAAAACGGTATAGTATCTAGAAATAAGGCTAAATTAGTAGCACAAGGATATAATCAACAAGAAGGTATAGATTATGATGAAACATATGCTCTGATAGCTAGATTAGAGTCTATTAGAATACTTCTTGCTATTGCTTGTGCAAACGATTTTAAATTATATCAAATGGATGTAAAAAGTGCTTTCCTAAATGGTTTTATAAACAAAGAGGTTTATGTTGCTCAACCTTCGGGATTCATTAATTTTCAAAAACTAAACTATGTTTATAAACTTAAGAAAGCTTTGTATGGTCTTAAGCAATCTCCCAAAGCTTGGTATGATAGACTAAAATCATTTTTTATAAAACACGAGTATTCAATAAGAATGGTTGATAATCACTTTTTACTAAGAAATTAAAGTCACATCTTATCATCGTTCAAATTTATGTCGACGAAATTATATTTGGTTCCACGAGTCAAAACTTGTGTGATGATTTTGCGAAAATCATGCACAACAAGTTTAAGATGAGTATGATGGGGAAGTTGAACTTCTTCTTGGGTCTTCAAATTAAAAGAATTGAGGACGGAATATTTTTCAATCAATCCAAGTACATAGGTGATGTTAACGAAGTTAGGTTGGAAGATACCAACCAACCAAGGACGCTGAATGTAACGGAGATCAAGCTACTAAAGACAATGAAACCAACTTATGGATAGCTCTAAATATGAGGTATAATGGTAGTTACTTTATTTAACTTTAAGTAGGCGATATTATGTTTAGGTTTGCTTATGTAGCTCGTTCTAAGGAAAATCTAAGACTACATTTAGAAAGACGTTAAGTAAATATTTAGGTATATTAGAGAAAACTAAGTCATTAGGATTATGGTACGAAAGGAACCAGAGTAGAACTAGAAAAACTATAGTTTATTGCCGACTCCCGACCACGGGGGCGCCTTACGTTGATGGCCCCAAAAGCACTAGTGTGTTTGTACGTTCATGGGATGTTGTTTAACATCTTGGTTCGCTAAGAAACAAACGGCCCTTGCTATCTCTACGATCGAAGCCGAATACGTCTTCGCCGAGAAGGCATGTCAACAAGCACTATGGATAAAACAAGCTCTTATCGACTACGGCATACGCCTGGACGACGTTCCAATTATATGCGACAATAAAGGTGCTATCGACCAAAGTAAAACCCCCGTACAACATTCTAGAACTAAACATATAGAATATGTCATCACTTTCTACGCGATAACATCCAAAACGGCAATATTTCTATTGAGAAAGTTGCATCCGAGGATAATATAGCCGATATATTTACTAAACCTTTAAAACATGA
Organism: Tanacetum coccineum; assembly: GCA_026074375.1. Lineage (NCBI taxonomy): Eukaryota > Viridiplantae > Streptophyta > Magnoliopsida > Asterales > Asteraceae > Tanacetum > Tanacetum coccineum. The sequence goes on along the minus strand of BQNB010020780.1, from coordinate 60,345 downwards.
AGTATTTAATTATTTAAGATTAGGATTAGGAATGATGGAACTTATCATGGATAGTAATTCTCCATCATCTAAAAAATAATCGTAAATGGAAACTTAATGAAGTAATTAATCATTATTCAAACGTTGTTAATTCTCATTACAAGTTCCAATTACAAAACTTCCGATCATGAACATCATCGAGATTAGAATTTTACTTGAAGAAGAAAATATCAATAAAATGACCATAGATATTTTCAAAATCTACATGTATGATCAATACATGAAATTACAAAATCGATTAAAAAAGACAAAAAGAACAATCAACGAATTGCAACTCATACTTGTGTTGACGATGTTTTGTTGAGTCTAAATGTTCATAAATGATTTTGTTACTAGTAATGGTCAAAATTATGCGAAAAGATAACACACTCCTAGTAGGATCGACTACATTGAACTTCCATCGGGAAATTCACGACAAGTTGCACAGTTAACTCAAAACTTGCACGTCGACTCCAAATATTATGTCACATACACATAATAGTAAATATAACATACTCCAATTGCCAAAAACATAACACCATATCTTAATTTGCTCAAAAATCAACTATGTCTGTATTTGTGGACACTTGCGGACCACGGATCCACCATAGGGAGATTCATGCGTTGTTTAGGTGGATCCATGAGTTTCAGATCGCGGGTAAATAACTGATTTTAAACATGTTGGGACCACAACTATTATTATACTAACACACCCACAAACTAAAATGCACAAACCCTCCAAACTAAATCATTATTAAAGGCAATTAGAGCAATTAATCTACAAGATCATCAATAAATCATCAATCTATAACAACTATTGTAAGTGATTTCATCTTATTTTCTACTTAATTTCATATCTAGGGTTTCGATTTTAATCAAACTACATAATTTGGGTATTTCCTTTTTTCTTGTTACTTTTGTGAAATTAGCATTAGATTATAACAATGTATAACTATTATGATACTTAGAAAGCATAATTGAAGCGATTAGGCAAAAATCATTTTTCGCCAAAACCCCAAGTCATGATTTTTAAATAAAACCTCATTTTTAGGAACTTTTCAAAACAAGGGTTGTTTAACTACATTGTTAATACAACACAAAAACTTTTTCTTCATACATTAGGTCTCATGAATGTATATACGAGGTTCTTAATTCATAAGCATTTTTCGTTCCATTCATCTAGAGCAATATCAAACATAGCCTGTGCATGAAGGTTTGCTTACTACTAGTATTGTCGCTATTTTCTTTTGATTGAGTCAAGCAAACCGCACACCCACATCAAGTCTATAAAAATACACACTTAAGAATAATATTATGTTTCATTTATAATATTTTCTCATTAAAATCACCATAAACCACGTAGGTACCAAAATGTCAAGCGAATACCAACAAAACTACAAGAAAACCCGTGCTTATGCTCTAAAAATTTACAATGATCCCAACATGTCTGATGCACTTAGGGATATCTATAGAACTTTAGAAAGTAGATATATTCATGAGGGGAGAATCATTGACACATCCTTCTATAATGACCTTAGTGATGACTTAGTGGCTAAGTTTACCGCCATAGGTTTTGATTGCTTGCTTGCCCTAGATGAGGAAATTTGTCTAAGGTTCATCTTTGAGTTTTACAAAACTCTTAAGCTAGAAAGAGACTCCAACAACCATTTAACAATCTAATTAATTATCAACAATCATCATTTCAACCTCTCCCTTACTCAATTTTCCTAGCTTACCCATCTTCCTAATCAAGGCATTTGCATCTACTCTGATGCATGGGGTCTTGTTGAACTTGAGAAAACCTTAGAGCAAATTAAACCTTACAACTCACGTCTACCTGCTCTTGATGATATCCGAAACCTAATCCATAGAAGAACCGTTCATCAAAATATAAACAAAGAGGGAAACACCATCCATAAATTGCCAAACCAAATCGAAACAAATATGCTCTTTGATCATCTTAGGCCTTGTGAACTAGTCATTAGGGAAAATGTCTACTCCGCCATAGGAAATAGAGACCACACTCAAGCAGTTATTGCATTGATGTTGTATTGCCTAGAAAACAAACAACCCTTCAACCTTGCCTACTTCATTATTAGGAGGATGTACTTCTTTTGGGATAGACGAGACAAAGTTCTACCATGTGACATGATCTTAACTCATCTCTTTAAAAACCTTAAAGAAAACATGGCACAAGGCTCATTTGATGAATGTTACAAACTTTTCCCTAAGAAAATGTCCTCACTTAAGGCAAAACAACCCAAGAAGCCTCCACCCAAAAGAACAAGGAATGTAGGAAAATCAAAGCGGACTTAATTGAGCACCTCGTCCTCAACCGAGTCACCACCCTCAGATAATGGAGATTTGCCTAGCACCAAACTTTCCCCTAGGTCATATAGTATGGCTCTTAAGGATGATCCTAACATGTCCAAGGAGCAAAGGGAGACAAGAGGGATGTTTAAAAACTTAGGTCCAGCATTGCACAACTTTGCGAGGTTGTAGAGGAAGGGATGTCGGTGAAGGAAGATTTGTTTATGAAACAATTTAGATGTATAATTATCGTATCTCTGAATTATTAACTTGTTTACTTAAATCTGCATGCTTAAATCTGAATTAGTCACTTTGATATGCTATGCTTTATGGATATTTTATCGTATTAATATTTTTGGTAGTAAATAATGTGGTTTACATGATAATTTATCTTGTGATTGGGGTGCAAATTGATGTTCTTGTCATTTTTGTTGAAACCTGTGACCCATGAATCCACCATATGGTAGATTCGTACGTTGTTTTGGTGGATCCGTGCCCCACCACTCCAAGCGCTAAAATTCGAATTTTCTTAATTTTTAACCTTTTCTACTTAATCTTTTAACCATGCTATATGATACTATATGGGATCTTAAACCTTAGGATATAATATGTTCTCCATATAATCCAAGGACCATTATACAAATCATATCACCACTTTCTCTTTATAATCATCATCCTTAAACATCATTTTCTTTACATTTTCTCCACATTTCTCATAAACAACCTCACTAATTCATCATCATGACTAGTTCTTCCAAAAAAAATTCACCAAACTTCAAAAGAAAAACCGCAAGAATGAGAATCTAGTATCTAAACTATGTCAATCTCACATCCTCAAGTGAGGAACAACCAAATGTGAAAACTCCTTCACCACCTCCTAGAAAGAAATCCCTTTCACCACCTCAAGTTCCATCAAAATCTATCTCTAGCAAAAGTACACACTACACCTCTTCATCATCACTAGGTGAGTCTCTGACACCAACTCATGTTGCACCTCCACTTAAACTTCGTTTTGTCATTTCAATAAAATAAGAACCTTAAGAACTTCCTCTACTACAAATGTCACCAAATGATCCATATGTTCAAACCATGGAAAATTGGCCACCGGTCCCTTCTAATCCATCTCCACCACCACGTGTCTCTCAACCACCTCCCGGTTTTCCAAATCTACCACCCAGATTTGAACCATTACCATCAACCCAACCTTTATTTGTTAACATTAACAACAACACACCTCTCCTCTAAAACAATTTACCTCCACTTAAAAACATTCACCATCCACCACCAAATCTTGGAAATCAAGATTTCCCAATCCTCCAACATCTTGGATTTTGTTCATCTAAACGACATGCCTCATCTCCACAACATGTTTTGTCAATGTTGTAGAACCACAAGGCATGAAATCCAAATGCTCCGAAACCGTGTCAACTATATGTTCTCATACATTTGACACCACCCTGGCTTTTTATCACACCCAGCTAACTTTCCGCATTAGCCGCATAGCAATCTCACCTCACCCCTCGGATTATATGGGAAAATGACATTTATCTAAAGATTTAGGATCTTTAATTGTTTTCTTTTTCTAGTCTAAGATTATTATGTAATGGCTTTAATGCCAAATTTTATATTTTATCCCTTATAATGGATTGAACATTATTTCATTTTGTTGTGTTGATGATGGATGTTTATTGTGTTAAAATGTATATGTGTGCATATGTGGTTGTCGTATATATATTTGCTTGTCTACTAACTTTGTTTTGTAGCACGCATCCATAGCTCGATTCCTTGGTGCCCCAAGCAAAGGGGAGCATACACCAAGGGGGAGCACTTGCAACTTAGTCATTGTTTTTTTACTTTGCATTCGTAACCAAGTGACTTAGCATTCATCAAAACAAGACTTGCAATGACCGCCTCTACAACACTTTTTGCTTTGACAAAAAGTGGGAGAAGATATGTAAACTCATCTACTAAATACTTATTTAGTAACTTTTAATAAGCATGAGTTTATATTTTGTCATCATCAAAAAGGGGGAGATTGTTAATATAAATATTCGCGCAAAAATAATATTTATATTTAATGATCTTTATGTTTTGATAATAACAAATATAATGTCATACTACGTAAACAAGTTTTTTAGTCAAAAGTTTACTTGACGATGACAAATCACTTAAGGTATGAATATGGCATTATTAAACATAGTTAATGATCAAAGAAAAATATTATCATTTGCATAAACTCTTTCTTATTACACGATTTAAGGTAACACATGATTAATTAAAAGCTAGGTATACTAATCATGTAAGACAAAATAAGATTAACCATAACTGGAAACAATCTTTCCAAATCTTTCAAAATATTCCTAAATCTAGAAAATCTTTCCTTATTGATGATAAGAAATATTTTGTTCTAGAGGAATATATTAAACTAGTTTTAATAAGCACAAAAAAATATTTTGTATAGATTTGGGGTTAATCATAAAATAACAAATGTTGTCCCAGCTCCTCGGATGGATCTACCATAACAAGGCACGAATCCAGCTAATGGTGAATCAGTGGGTCGCACCATCTAGCTGTTTGGGCCAGCATTTGAATTTCAAAGGTTTGCCTATAAATAGCAACCTCAAGCTTTCATTTTAAACAACTCTTGACAAATATTTTTCACATACATTTTTTATCTTTATAATTCTTTGATCATTATACTTGTTACATAATCTATTATAAGTGATCAACTCATTCCACTCTTTAGTGAAGAACACTCAAGAAGACGTCAAGCTTCAAGTGTTAATAGTTTAGTTGTGTCATCACGTTTGTGATAATCATTAATCTTTTATATCTTGTGTTGTGTATTGTGTGTAGCATATGTGTATGATAGGTTAGTATTTAGGCCTCAAAATACATAGTATGTTAGACTGGTTCTATCTCGAAGTAGAAATTGGTATTTAGCTTAGTACCGGAAAAAGTGTAAGCGATGTGTACGGTTTTCTCCGCCTAAAGGGAGCTTGTTGACATAGTGAAGATAACTCTTAAGTTGGGTACTTGGGGAGTGGAGTAGGGCGAAGAGGAGCTTCATAGCCGAACCACTATAAAATATGGTTTCTTCTTTACTTGTTTTATCAATCTAACTAGAGGTGAACATTTCACGTTTTTTTTAAAACGAACTGGTTTTTTAACCGAACCGGTTTTAGTCAATTGGTTTAAGAACCGGTTTTGACTAAAACGGTTCGGTTAAAAACCGGTTTTCATATTGAAAATGCAACCGGTTCGGTTAGTCAACCGGTTTTTATGTAACCGTTCGGTTAAAAACCGGATTTAACCAGTTTACAAATCGCGTTTTCACGTTTTTTGTGGCGTTTTCAAGTTTTTTTTAACATTATAAAATGGCAACTTTTTGAAAATTGGGTAAAATAAAGCCATTGGGTGGCTTTAAATACCAACTTTTTTGAATTTTTATATTTTAAAAATCCTATAAATACCCTTATTATTCTTCATATTTTTTCACACACTTCTACATACACAAACTCACCAATATTTTCTAAAAAACGCTATGTGGATCCTAACGGGCTCGATATGTATGATATATATGATATTTACGACCAAGAAGATGTTGAAGATGTCGGTGACCAAGAACCACTTTCACTTCACCATTGATACAAGAAAAATAGATAAGAGAAAAGGAAGAATTTTAGAAAGAAGTTAGAGAGAGAAATGAAGAGGGAAAAAATGAGAATGGTTTATTACACAAATGAAATCTTACAAAATGAATCAACACCCTCTCCATCCTTGGAGAGGGGTATTTATAGTTAAAACCAAGAGGCTTTCATGCCTTGGTGTTTCTACGGGTCGGGCTTGGGATTACTTGGGCTTTTGCCCAATACACGTGACCGATTAGATTACACAAAAAGCCCGTTTACCCGTCTAGCCTATTACAACGTATAATTAATTAATGACCGAGACCTAATATAATTAATGAACAAACTTCCTTGTTCGACTCAATATTTTATGGCTAACAATCTCCCCTGAAGTGAGTTCATTGTGACACTCCTTCGTGAGATCAATGAGATTGCTTTTGTCATTGAGCTCTTGTGATCTTTGTCTCTGTCTACGTTGTAGGCTTGTTCCTTTATGCTTTGTGATCTTTGATCTTTAGCCTTTGTCATTGTCTTTTGACTTTGTCTTTTTTCGTCTGAGATCTTTAAATCTTTATCCTTCCGTCTTGATCGTCTTTGCCACCTTACGATCTTGTGTCTTGACCAACATGCTCATACTTTACATCATCTTGAAAGCTTGCTAACAATCTCCCTTGATAGACTTGATATCTTTGAAGGAAGATCTTGTATATCAGAGTTTGTGCGGAAGTCTTTGTCTTTAATTCTTGAGCTTTCATGATTCTTGAATCTTGATGCTTATAGAATGTCTTTGTAGTTTGAGCATGAGCATGTGGTAATGAATCCGACTTCAGCTGGAATGAGGCATCACCATCTCCATCTTTATGTATCCTGAAATAAAACAGTTAGCAATAAAGCGGGTGGACGAATATGGCTTTGTCATTCGTCTGGATTTGGTTAGATTAACCTCCAGTTCCGTAGGACCGTTTTACAGTATAAATATTGTACCTGTGATCAGGTAGATTCAAAGAATCTCCTTGACAGGGTTTCCAGCTCAAAGCGTAGGATCTTCTAACACAGATGTATTAGATTTGCCATGCTTGCTAGTTCTCATTACCAGAACGTCTCAAAGCAGACAACACGGTAAGAGTGAATCAGATAGTTACTATCTTTCTGATTATGTTGTCAATTCATTTACTGGACCTTTATCGATATCTAGTTGACACAAGCTTGATTCATATAGAATCTCGCAAGTCACCTACCGCAGTGCTATTTGATGATGACACTGGAAGGATTTCCATTCGTCATTGTGAATACTAAAGAGTATCACTCTGAATGTTCTGGCAGAATCATAAGGATAATGCGTAGGACTCTTGTTAACAACTTGTGAACTTAATGATATTCAACAAGTGTTTGTCATGGAATGTGTCCTAATGAGATTTATTTGATGATCTCTTGGCTCTAGACTCGATTAGTGCATTTTAGTTTTTAGTAATCGGAGGCTAGAGCAGACTGCCACCTATTCAATATTAACTAACTCGGAGTGAGAAAGTCAATAGAAGTCGTGTGTATCTCTGTGACAAATGAGACAAGTTTCTTTTGAGAGAAACCCGAATGGCTAGGAAGGGTTGTGCATTGCATCACTGGGTCCATGATGTCGTCTTCAATGTCAGCAATCAACATTGTGATTCTGACAGCATATGTATTGACCCGGTTTCTGCCTAAGTTGTGTGGAGGGCTTCTTTCTTTAGACCCTTTATCCATACATTTCTTTTTCATTCTTCAACCCCTTCAATGCTTACCAAGACGTCATTACTAACACCTTGTTGTGATTGTTCCAGTGTTAGCTCAATCTTAGTCGGCATTCTTCCCTTATACACATTCATCTCCAATCATACCTAAGGACTGCTATTTCTAACTATGGAGTGTCCTTGGGTAGATCCCTCCGGTTCTGGTTGGATCATAGGACAAATACCTAACCTTACCACCTTATGACTTCAGAATCGTCATGAAATAAGATGTTGTAGGGTATGAGATCGTAACCATAAAACCTTTTTCGAAGAGTATCAAGCACTTTGAGTCGATAAGATCACTTATTATTTTCAAGATCACATTTTAAATACATTTCTCCCCTTATTTTAAATACTAATGCACTTAGTTTTTGAAATACTTTGTGATTGAAATTTGTCTTGAAATACCATGGGGAAAACTTTTACTTAGCATGAATTACATGGAACATAAACTTGCTCCCCCTCAATTTTACATATGTTTGACACCAAAAATAATGATACCAAGTTGTAAAATGAATATAAAATTGAGGTTGAACACTTAGTCATCTTATAACTATCATTCTATTGAATTGTCATTATTATCTTGTTGTTATTAAGAGACTTTTTGGGAATGGTTTGAATACATAAGAATGGTCGTGAGATGATGTATCCAAACTCATTAAATGTTGTTTTTCGAAAAACTCCCCCTTGAAAGATGGAGTGTTGAACACACAATTTTGAAAGATTATTAATCGTCAGTGAGAAATTCTTGAAAAAATTGTGTTCAACATTTTGAAAAACATCATGTTAGAAGACTTCTCTTCCAACTCTAAGGGTAAGCGCACTTATGCGTACACTATCCCTTTTTCTTGAGCTTAAAACTTTGAATGTCTGGTAAGAACAGCTCAAGACCAAGAAAAGTTGAATTTCTCATTCATAACCGTTGCAAGTCTCAGTCATAACCGTTGTACGTTCAAGCAAGTCATCAATCGATAGATTAGGTTTAAAGAAAAAGGGTAGAAAATAGAAGTAAGTCTCGATGTTGAAATAAGTAGACGCCTTCGTGAAACCCACTTCAATCACAAATAAGGGATACCAAATCAACTTCGTGATCACTTGTCATTGTAATCTGAATCTTTAGCCGTTTTGACGTTGTAGTGAATCTTATTCGGATCGTTTTTAGTGTTATGTATCGTGTTTGTTGTGTTGTTGAACTCAATTAACGTTCACGGGATTTTACAATTCTATGACTTAAACCGTAAAAAGAATCGACTTTTACGGGATTTTACAAAATCAAGAAAAAACCGTGAATAAAAAAAATTGTTGTTGGTGAAATCGTTGTTGTTGTCGAAGAACTTGAACTTTCATGAACGATTTGTTGAGCTAAAACAATGAACGGTGCACAAATTTTGAGCTTGAAATGATTAGCGGTTGATCAAAACTCAAATAGGGACCAACGGTGCAAGCTTGAATTAACTAGAAGGGTTACTAAACAAGCCAAGGACTATCTTGAATATGACTTTGAGTGCAGGGGCTGCATGTGACAATTTTGCAAAAAGTTTTATTAATAAAACTATTTCCCCCTGTTAATCGTCTTCTACATTTTAAACATATGAAAATGCAACGAATGCAAATTTGATCTCGCGGGAAGCTACGGTTATCGTCGGCGAAAACTAAATATACCACGTTGATCGAAACGGGTTCACGATCGTAATGGTATAGATTATAAGTCTCAAAACTAACCGACACTCGAAACCGTAAAACCGAAAATGATCTAGTTCGTTTGCTTATAAATTATGCTAGATCGGTTGCTTCTAAAAGATTGAACTAGATCGGTCCGTCACAAAATCAACTAGTTCGGGTCTTGCTAGATCGGTGCATTAGTTCGGTTGATTAGTTCGGTGCTCACAGTTGAACTCGTTCGGTTCCTTTTAGCTTGTTACTTGTTCGGTTGATGAAGATACTACTAGTTCGATGATACTAGATCGGTTGTGTCACAAGGTTGAACTCGTTCGGTTGCGAAGGTTGAACTCGATCTTGTATTTGTCTTCACCGAAACAAAAACAAAAGGCGTGAAGAAACAACAAAAAAATGTTGTTTCATTTGAAGAGACACAAGACAAAGATGTGTTTCCTTAATTCCAACAACAATATTATATGAAACAAAAAAAAACTTTAAAAACGTTTGTGAGTAAAAAAAAATTATATTTCAAAAAGTAAACTAAGTAGAAAGATTAAAAAAAATTGCCGAATATGAATAAGCCAAGAATAAGCTTGTCGAATAAGCTTAAGAAAAAAAATCACCACAACAAAAAAACAAACACAACACGCATGAATACAATACACCCCCGGTTAGCTCTTGATACCAATTGTTATTAATAAGAAACACTAGCTAACAAAGATGATCCGGAGGTCAGGGAGGATTGAACAAGAAGTAAGCCATATTATTTAGAGAGAGAAAGTGTAGAGAAAAGATGTGTGTGTCTAGAGAGAGAAAGTCAAGAACACACACTTTACAAAATAAATCCTCACCCCTCCATGGAAGTATGGAGGGGGTATTTATAGTCCTAGTGACACCTAACTATTGTAACTTGTCATTATTAGTCCCTACGTGTCACACTATAACTAAATTATTGTAATTCCGGATATGTCACCATATTTTAAGGCTAACAAAAGAATATGCTCAATATTTATAATATTTTGAACAATATCAAGCTTTGGAGAATGACGAAGTCGAGAGTTCGGGTGCTACTTTAGGGGGTCATCATCGTACTAGGACATACAAACCACGTCAACGAGAAGAGGCGAAACGACGACTAATGGGAAATTATTTTGGCGACGAAGAAAATCCACACAAATACCCATAAAGCAAATTTAGGTGAAGGTATCGTATGAGTTCTAAACTTTTTAAACAAATAGTCAATGATATTACCAATTACAATGTTAAACCTCTCCCGGAATACTTCTGTTTTTTAACAATGACACGATGCTCTCGATCATTTAAGTATTAGTCCTATTATGAAATGCACTTTCGCCATAAGCCAATTGACATATGACTCATCACCCGATGCATTTGATAAATACTTGCAAATTGGTGAACGTTGTTATGAAGGGAGGGATGTTTTTGGTGTTATGAGTATTCTGGTGTTATGGGAAAAAGTGCTGATATGGCAGCACTTTTTCTCATAACACCAGATGATGGCACGAAAGGTATCTAATGCTCTAAATTTGAGCCTAATTTATTTCAAATTTCTATAATTATACACATATAGATGAGACACACACATATGGAAGTAAATATACCTATAGAATGATTATTGTCATATATATATTGATATATTGTCAAGTAAACACACGTTCACGACAAACACATATAAACGTTAAGATAAATACATTATAATTTCACTCACAAATGAATATAAATTTATAAATTTGATTTATTTAGTTATTTATGTATATTCATTATATATTATTATATAATAAAATTAGTTCGGTTCGGTTTTTACGGTTCAGTTTTAGACGAAAACCAAAACCGAACAAAAACATTTTGGTTTTTGAAAAAGTAAAAACCAAACCATCGGTTTTTAGTTTTGGTCGGTTGTTTCAGTTCGGTTTTTTACGGTTTTTGGTTTTTCTACTCACCCCTAGTATTTATAAGTAAATAAAATGGTACTTAATTTTTTTTATATATATAACAAGTATTCGTTGTTTTCACAATACCCGAAAATTGCATGGCTCATAATTGTAAGCGTTTTGTTGGCTTGTCGTGCGTGAGGGTGAAAGGTTGTGGGGGGGGGGGGGTGTGGCGCGTGAGTGGGGTTGCTCACGGAGCCTTGATACGGGTAGCCTTAGAGGAATGAGTGTAGTCACATTTATGTGGCGTCTAAAAATTGGGTTTTAGATTGAGTGGTTAGTGAGAGGGTTTTTGTGTGTTTGAGCGATAAGGAAATTGAAAAAGAAAAATATTGAGATGACACACCTTTTTGGTTTTGACTCAAGCTACCACACCGTGTGCTCTTAAAACTGTTACTAGCAGGGGACCCGCGCGTTGCGATGGCAGGTACCCTGTAACGATTGATCGGAGAAATAGATCTCGGGTCAAGCGTTTGTATCGGTTCGACGGGTCCTCCCTGGTTCGTTTTCAGACGACTTTTATTAGCTAGCCGAATCGGTGATGACTCCGGTTCCTGGTTGAGCCCGTTGGTTCGATCCATTTTTCAAAATTATATGTACCATCAATATATTAGCATATAATTGTATAAATTTTTGAATATTTTATTAGATTGTACAATGTGTATAATAAAATATATACTTTTTCATTTTAGAAGTGTTTTAAAAATAACATTAATTAGTGTGTTTAATTAGTATATACTGTGATTATGTTGTAGCTTGTTTAAAATGTACATTGTGAAAAATATATTTGTACTTTTGAGTAATAGGTGTTTTAATTGGTTGTATTTAATTAGATAGATATGCTTTTAATTGATTGTAAAATGTGGTATATCATTGTAGTTTTAAGTAATCGAGTATTTTTAATAAGCGTATTAATTATGTATTAAAAACTTGTATAAAATGTTTTTTTATGGTTGTAAACTGTGTAGATATGAGTGTACATTTATATAATGGGGTATTTTAATTAGGAGTATTAATTATATTTGTAAATTGTCAAGTTTTTATTAATAATGTTTGTATACTATGCTTAAATGGTTGTAACTTAATTCAAGCTTTATATTTTTAGAATGCAAAGATACTTAATATGTAGTATAGATATAGATATAGATATAGGTTAACAACCAATTTCCCTAACTTGTGATTTAAAAGAATAATCATGATGTCTAAATAAAATCATCACAATTAAAGTCTCTATAAACTTGATAGAATATCTCTTACACAAAGAAAAAGACTTGCATCAATCAATGGCATGTTATCTGTCTTTTATTTCTACTCACAATCCACTTTCTTCATACGCAAGTGAAAAAAGTAGATTTTTCTCTTAGTCATGTCTAAATGTAGTAATATTCGGATACAAAAAAGTGAGCGTTGTTGTTAACAATTTTGTTTTAAAATCAAGGGTTTTTCTAACATGTGTCCTCAAGCACTTGTTAAGCTATATTTATTAAACACGAACTTTCTTTATATATGAGAAAATGCATCTAATTCTCATTAAAAATAGTTATATGTTGCCATAATTAAATGCAAATTTGAATTTAATAACCTACGATTTTACTTTTATATAAAAGTCACATGTGTGCTCTCGGGGCACATTTTAGAAAATCCCTAAAATCAATGTGAATTTTTAAGAGATAAACTTGTAAAGTCTTAACTCATCAACTTACTTGCCGATTTGATTTGACACATTTATATAAATGTTTCATGTTCGAGTTGAGACGACGTTGACCAATAATGTGTCAACGTAAATAGGTTAACGTGGACCAAAACTGTTGCCACCCCTGATTTTTACCCAATTTTGCAAGATTAAAAGGAATGTTACAAAGTATATGATGGATGAAAGTCATGAGAAAAATAAACTTACATATGTATAGACATGTCCCTAATCCTTTTATAACAAAGTCTACTACAAAAACTGCTTTACACACGGACTTTTCCTACGGAAAAAATCTCGTGTAAAATTTCACACGAAATGCCGAAAAATTACACACCGAATTGTTGACAAAATTTCAGTGGGAAATATGTCGCAAATTTCCCATGGATTTTCCACTATTTACACACTAAATTGTTAACCAAGTTTTCGTGTGAATTCCGTCGCAAATTTCCCACAAATTTGCGACAATATTTACACTATTCTTGTTGATTCGACATCCATGGGATAATTCTGGCAAATTTCACACATATTTGCCACGGCTAAAGTTATGTGGCAAATTTTATCTACATTAATCACGGATTTCACACGGTATTATCTAATAAAGCAATTATTTAACTTATCTACGAGAACTTTGTGGGGCACTATGGGAAGTACGTGTGTAAATACCCACAGATTTCTCACAAATGTTGTTATGGTGTTAACTATGGTAAATATGTCTGTAAATACCTACAGATTTCCCACAAAAAAATATCCTCTTTATGTTTCTGCCTACTTACACATTCCCACGTTACTTAGTATGTCTTCATATGTGTTTGTAGTTTCATATTATATGTGTTTGATTATTAACATAACTATTTATGTGAGTATCGCGTGTTGGTTTAGGTATAACCTTTTTGTGTAACAAATCATTACATATGTATGAATATCTACACGTGTGTGTTCCGCATATACATTTATGACATTCAGTGTATGGATATATGTATTTTATGTAAGTATACGAAAGTGTATATGCGTGAACGTGTAACCATATCATAAAAGTAAAAGAAAACGATTATGTCCGTGGGAAAGTCATGGGTAATTTCCCACAAATTACCTACCAAGTTGATAAATCCGTGGGAAATACGTGTGTAAATACCCACAAATTTCCCACAAAAATATTGTCTTTATGTTTCTGCCTACTTACACATTCTCACATTACTTAGTATGTCTTCATATGTGTTTGTAGTTTTATATTATATGTGTTTGTTTATTAACACAACTATTTATGTGAATTCTCATTGATAGAATAGTTCTTTTCACACCGTTCCCCCTGGAATGTCAAATAATTCATACAAAAGTTATCAAGATTATCACTTAACCTTTGTGTCTAAAGAAATGTCTCCCAAAAAGGCCATAGTTAAAGCGTGATATTCTCTCGCGGTTATGACATATGTATTCCGGCATGGTTCCCTAACATTAAAAAATTCCAAGAGAAAGACGCGACATTAAAGCTTTCAAGAACAAGATAAGGCAAAGTCTCAAAGGATGTTATTCTTCTCCTTCCATTGCTGATTGTTGACATGTCGAAGGTCAGCAACAACTTGGACGCGCATTTATTTGGAACTTGTAATGGAGGAATAAATTAAGCTCAGATCTAAGCCGTGAGAATCAATTGCATGATCAAATATATACGCATAAACCTTTCTGGATATCATTAACCAACCGTCTTGTAGGCTTTTTGATAGTTAACCTCTGATGATAGTAAAACCAGATATTCCAAACTTGAAACTTAAGGTAAAATTTTCCCGTTGATCTTGTGATTAAAGCTTGCGCTATGTGTAGGATCGGTGTTGTAGATTTGAGCTCTAAGCAAATCTCTAAGTCTCATACCCCTCCCAAAGTATGAGACTTTCATCACCTCTTGCGATTTATCACATACACAGTCTTAGCGTCGTGACACCTGAGTACTAAATCGTTAAACTCCTTTAAGTGATAGTTAACAGGTCTTCAACCATTTCACCCTTGTCTGCTGGAAACTTGTTTAAACCAAGTCTTCAACTTAATTAAGCTACGAGCAAGTTATCATTGAAATCATGCTATCAGCCTAACCGCTTCAAGATAAAATAAGAACCACGCCTCGGAAAATTGCCCACTTCAATCTCAAATTAAGTGATACAAATAACTCCGTAGTCACAAATTAAATTCCAATATTAGCCTATAAGTTTCAGATTCTTTTATCAAATTGATCCCGGTCTCGTCACTTTGTCACTTTAACATTTTAAACCTCGAATGCAACCGATAAGTATTTAATCTCAAATGTATCCATTAACAACTAAATATGGCAAAAAATCATCCCAAGTGAATCATTTAGCCGAATTTAGTTCTAATGTACAACGGTTAATCACTGTTATACTCAGTCCACCTCTATCCCACTTTTGCTCAACAAAATTAGTCAATTTTCTAGTTGCCACCATGAGTTGCCATCAAATATGAAATAAACAAACACGTCCCAACATCATTTAGCAATCGACCATTTTATTATCTCCATTATCTATTCCACAATCAAAATAATTAACAAAGCCCAATTGCTATGTAATTGTTGAACGGCCCACCACATCATTGAAATAATCACTAAGCTTAGTCCCTTATTAAAATCATAAAATCGTCCTGGTATTAAGATTGTGAAGCCAATTACTTAATTCTGAAAGAAGAGCAGCCCAAACTTATTTAGTGGTGTTTGTGTTATACGTGGCCTTAGAACGTAATTAAGGGATATATCATATCCTAATTGTTCAGGTAGTTTGTTATACCCTAAATCATTTCATCCGCCACTTCATTTCTTCAATTCACACTTAGTCCAATCACTCTTATCTCTCAACAATTGGTTGATTACATCCACATCACCACTTTCATAGTTAATTCCACGCACATTAAATTTTAAAAGAAACATAAATCCTTGATAACACCAAACCTTTCTTCTTATTTCAATCTCAACTAAACCATAAGAGATTTATTTGGCTATTTCAGCTCACGCAAACCAAACAACATAAACGAAGCTCCGTGTTTATTGTCTTCAAGATCTTGATAAGAGGTCTCGGGTAGGTATTAATTTGATGTGTTTGTGTTTTTTTTAATCGAAACAAAGGATGATTCCAACAGATTTGTTGATAATCCTTCTTTATATTCGAATATTGAAAGAGGTTGAGAAACCTACAAGGATCGATGATGATATGTGTTTAGTCGAGAAGAAAATTGGTGACAAATAACCACAAAATCTGAGGATTAGATTTTTTCATATTCTTTCTTTTGTTTCAGTTTGATTATTGGAGGAGATGGGAGTGTAGTGATGTGGATGATGGGTTTTAGGTTTAGTATTGATTGATTGATGAGGATGTGATTATGGTTGATTGTTGTTATGAGTTTGAGTATGTTTTTCTTTCATGATCTTTTTCATTTCAGTTTTGACCTTGACTCCTTGAGTATGTTATGGGTTTAGGTTTAGACTCACTTGAGTTTACCCGAGTCAACTCGGTAAATACCGAGTTGACTCGATTTGGATTGGTTCGGCTTTAAACTAGTTCGGGTCTCAAAGATGCCCAACTCGTTCGGTTCATAAGCCATATACTCGTTCGGTTCACAAGTCATATACTCGTTCGGTTCTCATTAATAACGACTCGATCGGTCCTCATTAAAATAACTCGTTCGATCCCTCCTGGTTTAGACTCGTTCGGTTCTTCTTGGTTTGGACTGGTTTGGATCTTGAGTTTTTAACTTGATCGGTTCCTCTTGTGCTGGACTCGTTCGGTTGTAACTGAGACTTGCTAGTTCGGCTCTTCTTGTTTCTTGAACCGTCTATTATACCACAAAACTTGGATCTTGGTCTCTTGTATTATTTCAAACCGAGTATAACCCACCGATTAAACCAGTCATAATAAGCATACACAGCTTATGCATAAAATAAGCCATGAAAATGGATAAGCCCAAAAATCTTGTGAATAAAACCAAAAAGAAGCAAACCCAAGATAAGCCCAAAATGAATAAGATGAACAGTAAACCCACACTTTTGATTAAACACAAGACAACAACTTTTATCCGAGTAAGATGAGATGAAAATAAGTGTAAAATATGTTGAAATAGGCACGAAAAGAAGAAAAAAATAAGCACTTTAAACCGAAACCAATAAGCTTAAATATGCAATAACAAAATCATAAACACATAAGTGATAGATTTGAGACTAACTCGAGACCAACCGGACACAAACAAGAGTATGTAGCCATGGCTCTTGATACCAATTGAAAGATTCATATAAACTAAGATCCGGTGGTCTTGGTGAGTCAAACCACATGATAGCCATTTTAGTGAGAGAAGTACGTGAGATTGAGATGGCTTGTTAATTTGATGGAAAAATGGGATGAAGGATACAAATGAGCTCTACCACCAAATCTAAATGACTCCAAACCCCTCTATGGAAGCATTAGAGGGTACTATATAGCCCATAGCCCTTTAAAACTATACATAGTTGCCCTATTATAGTACCTGCATATGTGACTATGATAAACTATGGTAATTCTGTAATGTCGTCACGTAAAAGTGAATTCCCAACATGCGTGTACTAAATTTATTACCCATATCATACCCGAACTTTGTATTTCGTGTCAATATGGAACGTAAACAGAATTTTCCACCTGTTTAACAGGTTAAACGCTTACGTGGCATCCTAACACTATTCATCATCTTCTCAGCTAGATCTTGCAATACGCTGACTGGAACACATCGCGAAGAACAATGATATACCTTGCGCACTATTCGCGAAGAACAATGATATACCTTCAGCACTATTCGCGAAGAACAATGATAGGTGCATCTCCAAGGAACACATCGTCCCCATTTCCCATTGGAGCTATTCGCGATGAAACTATGGTTAATTAGAAACATCGTTGTCAATAGTTTTTTACGTTATTATTCGTGAAATAAAATTTTTTTGCAAAACTTTTTAAAAAATTTGTACTTTTTAAAACGTAAAATTGTATAATTTTTCAAAGGAAAACATTTAGTTTTTTTATATTTTAGATTTTTCTTAACTTTAAAAAGCTGTTTTAATTTTTTTTTTTAATATTTTTTTTTTCGAAGAAAACAGTAAAAATGTTTTAATTTTTTAATTTTTTCTTAACTTTAAAAAATAATTCCGTAAGAAAAAAAAATTGATTATTTTTATAAAAAAAAATTTTAAATAAGAATTTAAAAAGTGTGATTTTGTTTTTAAAAAAGTTGTAAAATAATAAAA
This sequence comes from Tanacetum coccineum, assembly GCA_026074375.1. Classification (NCBI taxonomy): domain Eukaryota; kingdom Viridiplantae; phylum Streptophyta; class Magnoliopsida; order Asterales; family Asteraceae; genus Tanacetum; species Tanacetum coccineum. Next base: position 42,058 of record BQNB010020780.1, on the reverse strand, counting down.
AAAGTTTACGAATAATAATGTAAAAAAAGTATTTTTAAATTTAAAAAGCACAAAAAAAATGTAAAATTGTTTACAAAATTAAGTTTTAATAAAGTGCGAATTTTTTTTAATTTAGTATAAAAAGTTAAACTTTTTTACGAAATAATGTAAAAAAAATATTAAAAAGTTAAAAAAAATTCCTAAAATCGTAACCTTTTTAACAGTAAGCCAGGTTAATAATTTATACCATATTGACACGAAATGTAAAGTTTAGGTACCATATGGGCAATAAATTTAGTACACGTACTATATGGGTACATGTGAGAAAGTACGTGGCTATTTAAAGCCAAAAACCCTAAAATGAATATAAAATTGAGGGTTGTCATTGTTGAGCACACAATTTTGAAAGATTATGAATTGTCATTGAAGAATTCTTAAAAAATTGTGCTAAACCACTTAATCATCTTATAACATATAATCTATTGAGTAGTCATCATTATTACAGATTTGTTATTAAGACTTTTTATAATGTGTTGAATACATAAGAATTGTCATGTGATGATGTATCCAACAACATTAACACATTGTTTTTCGAAAAACCTCCCCCTCAAACATTGACTCATTTTGAAAATGACACCAAATGTAGAAGAATTGTCTTGTAAAACTTTATGAAGGTTGGAGTGTTGAAACCACATTTGAAAGATTCTGAATCGTATTGAGAAATTTCTTGAAAATTAGTGTTCACTTTTGAAAAACATATGTTTAGAAAGACTTATCTTCTAACGTTAAAGATAAGCGCACTTATGCGTACACTCTCCTTTGTCGTTCGGGTCCGAGTTGCAATCTGAGATTGATTACAAGTCATCAAGAAAAATTAGAAATGACATGTTTTAAAAGCATTTGAAACTCCTGTTCGAACTTCATTTACACGCCCGTGTCAATGTTAATCAATATTTTCTTAGGTAAGTAAAATGTTATCGATTCTAGGGAGACATGTCGAGAAGATTCTTTTTGTGAAACATTTTTTGATTTTTTGATTTTGTATTTTCTTTTTGAAATTTTATATTTTTGTATTTTTTTTATATGTTTTATATTTTTGTATTTTCCTTTTTTTCAAAAATATTTACAAGTTGATGTTTGAAGAATACATCAAGCAGATTCATTTGCCAGGACCTCCAATTCTGCTGGAGTCAAACATCTCATACCAATTTGTCTGACAAGATACTAAAACCTATCTTCGGGTAAGGCTTTAGTAAACATATCAGCTAATTGGTATTCTGTTTTGAAAAAGTACAATTCTATTATACCATTTTCAACCTGTTCCTTGATAAAATGGTAGCGAGTATGGATGTGCTTGGTATAGGATGTGTGCAGGGGGTGCATGAGATTGCTTATGGCTGATGCTGGAGTCAAATTACAATGGATTTTTGTTCTGTAGTGAAGCATAAATCCTTAGATGTGACCTAATCCAGTTAATGAGCACACTTGCAGATAACGCCACGTACTCAGCCTCTGCTGATGACATTGCAGTACAGTCCTGCTTCTTTGACATCCAGCTGACTAACTTATCACCTAGGAACTGTATTCCTCTAGAAGTGCTTTTGCGAGTATCAACGCATTTGGCATGGTCGGCATCTAAAAAATGTTAGTTCAAAGCCAGAACACTTCAGATACCAGAGTCCCATGTTAATTGGTACCCTTTTAAGTATCGGAAAGATCCTTTAAACTCTTTGAGGTGTTTATCAGTCAGAGTCTTGCTTTTTGGGTATCTTGCACAATAACTTACTGCTTGCCAACTATGTTGGGTCTACTAATGTCAGATAATATGAGTGATCCAATTTTACTATGGTAGTCAGTTTGGTCTATGGGTTCACCACTCAAGTCTGCATCTAATTTAGGTTTTATAGCCATTGGTGTACCAATGCTTTGTCCTTTTTCCATACCATGTTTTTTAAGTATCTCTAAAGCGTACTTGGCCTGATTGATAAAGATACCACGTGGGGATTGGTGGATTTGAAGTCCTAAAAAGAATTTCATTTCCCCTATTAAGGACATCTCAAATCTACTGTGCGTTAATTTTTCACAATCGTTTAGAAAATTTAGGGTTTTGGGGACCCGAAAATATGTCTAACGTAAATTTGCAAAAAGTAGAATGTCTTCCCGTATCTTATCGTTGATAAAGTCGGGCCATGGTACCTTTAGTAAAATCCTTTTGGATATACAGGTAAATTTAGAGTTCATCATACAGGCTCTGGAAGCTTGTTTTAAATCCATATAAGAGTTGCATTTAGTCGGTATACTTTGTCTGGTGATCAGTATCAACGAACCCGGTCTGGTATGCACATTAAACCTCCTCCTTCAGTAGACCATTTATGAAATGCCGTTTTCACGTCCATCTGATAAATTGGAAAAGACTTGTGTGCAACATATGCGACCAAAATCCGAACAGCTTCCAAGCGAGCAACTGGAGCAAATGATTCTTCGAAATCAATACCCTCTTCCTGAGCATAACCTTTAGCTTACAAGTCCTGCTTTTATTGCGAACTTATAGTTTGGTACTTCTTCCTTTTTGTTTTTCCATTAACACACTTTAGCTTGATTAACTTTCTTGCCAAAGGGTTTGTACAACGGTTTCCCAGACTTGATGTCTATCAATCTAAGATAGTTCTTCCTTACTTTGCTTCAATCCATGAAGAATCAGCCATTGCCTCATATATTTTTCGGCTCAATAATACTTACGGTGAGTGCGAACATACACATTTCAGGATCGGTTGCAAGTTGTCGTCTTGTTTGTACTGGCTTGGATGGATTTCCACGAACTTGAGTTAACGGGTGATCTTTTTTCCATCGGTATTCGGAATCTTGAGGTTGATTAAAGGTATGCATATTTGAATTACCAATATTGCGTGAGGAAGACTCACTAACTTTATGTACGGGTGTACAGAAAGGATTGGTAAATTCATTTTCTGTATCGGTCTGCTTGATTATCGTTGTTTTCCTCAGCATGAGCATTTGTTGGAGTTATTGGTTCTGATGTTGGTTGAACATTCGTTGAAGGGTATGTGTCTTGTGGAACAGAATTATCGTTGGGAGAAGAAGACTTGTTGACACGAGAAGTACCCGTATTGAAAAATTCATCGTACAAAGGACCAAATAAAAAATCCAACTCTTGTTGTAATGGAACAGTTGTATCTGCTGAAGGAGAAACATTTTGTAGTTGTGGGTCAGGATCAGAGTTGTCATAATCTGACTCCTTTTGTCGTTGGGGAACGAGGTCTGAAGTGTCATTAGCAACAGAAGTCTCTCTTCAATTAATTATTTAAATGGAGTTAATGCCAAATGGCTAAAACAGGCACATATAAAGGAAATGGTATATCAAGGATGTTAAAACGGGATATGAGAAGTTAATTTTACAAACAATTAATTATTGAAGGGAGTGGATATATCTGTTCCACAAAGCAAACAATACATTAAAAGTTTTTCAAGAAATGCTTTAAACAAAAAGGTCATCATTAGATATGATGGTTGAAATTCTCTTTTCGGAGTGGGGCTGCTTGTTGTGTTTTTCCCAAATGATATTCCTGTCGAAATACGTGACCTTCATTAGTGTGGTTTGTCTCGAGAGTCTTTATGCGTGATTCATTTTCGACATCTCGGATCGTGTTCCGCTTTTGACAAAAGAGCATGTCAGCCATACGTTTGGCTATGAGTAGCTTGGTATCTGCTGACCTTTAGCAATTGTCTTCTTGGCAGCATGATTCTACAGAATCACAAGAAGTAGGGAGAAAAGAATGAGTTGTGTTCCCAAAAGTAGGTGTTCTCAGATGACACGTTACGAGGGAACAGATTAATAGTCGTATTCTAGTTAACCGACATGATTCAATGCGGTGGGTTTCATGATGACGTATGTGTCTCAGAAGTACGAGATGAATGTTCAGTTCCGAGTTGAATAATAAAATAACCAATGGGATCAACAAACTATGTCGAGTTTCGATATCATCATGAAGAGAATTTAGTAATGTCGTGAAAAAGTTTTGGAGATCATCGTATCACTTACGATATCTTGAAATAAATGAAACCATCGTGTCACTCACAACGTCTTAGAAGAGGTTTAGTATTTATATCGACAACCGTTATATAAAATATAGATGCACTCTACAAAGTAGACATAAGTGACCGTAAATAGTCAACATTTATATAAATTTACTTTTATATAAATAGATAGTGGTACTCACAGAGATAATTGTAAGAGATAAAAAAGAAAGTAGTTCATATATATAAGTAACCTAAGATAATACTAGTATTGATGCTCGAGGGAGTAAATATAAGCAGCGAGGAAGTACGCGCGCATGGATATCGGATAAAACAAAGAGAGACTCTAAATTTTTTGAAGTAGTCATAGTCTAGGTTTTGAAAACAACCCAGTTCTCTATGATCAGTGTTCTGATACCAATCTGTCACACCACCAAAATCGGACTGCAACGAAAAGGTAACATTGGGGGTGCTGAGTCATTGGAACAAGAAGTACAAGTCACGGAAAACGACCTCAAAATGAGACGTTTTGAAATACACTTAAAAAAATGTTTCACATTCGATACATTAAAACATCAGAGTTTGCAAACAGGTCCCCACAGTTTCAAAATGACACAAGTGTTTAGACATGCCAAAATGTTTAGATAAAATTTTCATTGAATATAATAATATAAATTCTTTACAAAACACAGTATTTTTCAAAAGAAGTTTTATCGAATGTATAAAAAATGAAGAGTCTTTTCCACCATTACCTACGCAGGTAACTACTTCGGTGGTATGCCCTTGGTAAAGTACTTCGGTATTTTTGGCTAAATATTACTAGTAAACTAAGTGGGGAAAAAGTGATGTGTAAGAACCCGAACTTAAGTTCATTATTTATTTCGACTTATATATTTATTTTCTAAATTATAGAAAATCTTCTATTTTGTTCTTTTGTCGATTTTGGAGAAAATCGTCGGATTTGAAATAAAAGTGCTATGCGTTAAAATTTAACCGTTTTTGAGCAACGAGGAAAATCTACGACTTTAGTATTTTGGCTCGTATGCCATTATATTTTATTTTTATATAAAATAAACTATTTTTTTTAAGTTTACTTGTGTGGCTAACCGACGTTAAATTTTGCGTTTTAGGAAAAAGTGTCGGACTAGGAAAGGTTTTTGGGCCAGAGTAATTAAAGTATCGTTAGTTAGAAGAGTGGCCGAAAACCCACTCCTCCCTCTTGTTGTAGACGGCTTCAGCCCAAGCATACCACCCTCATGCTTTTATCCACTTAACTTGACCCACTAACTAGTTTAGGCCCAAGACCCAAGTCCATTAACCCTTTTTATTTATAAGTACAACAATCAAATTACTGTCAAATCCAAAAACACAGATAAAAAATTATTCACCTTCCTTCTACCTTCTCCCCTGTTCAGCGCACCTCACACAAACCACCAATTTGATCATAAAAACCCACATCAATAAAATCTCCTCCTTTATTCCACAATCATCTCTAAAATCATCCTTAATCCATTCCTATCACTAAAAACAACCATGCATTGATTGCAAAATATTAGTTTTGAAGATCTTGAAGATTTTTAGGGCTTTAATTGATTGAAGGCTTCAAGAACTACAAAGGGATTGGACTAGGAGTGGTTTGTGAGCAAGCTTGGAATAGGAAAAAAGTTAGGATTTTCCTTGTTGGGTTTGGTCTTGTGTGTTTCAGGCCAGCCCACTACCACCATTTAGGTGTTGTGATTGATATGCCTCCATTTTATTTTGTTTTTTGTGGTTAAAACTTCCTTTAAAACCTCTAAATTGTTGCACTTTAATTTTTTAGTGAGGTGCATGTTTTATGATTTTTCACTTTTAATGTTCATGCAAGTAATTTTTATATTGGATCTTGGTAATTAGTGTAGGATGAGGTATAATGGTTATAGGAGAGATTTGCATTGAGTATTTTGGCCTTGTAATGGCTCAATTGAGGGTTTAGATGTGTTATTGATTGATTTAGAATAGAATTTTACGGACTGTTTTGGGGACAGCAGGTTGTCGACCCTTGTTCTCAAACATTTTGGCTTATGCCTACTGATATTATTTGATATTTGGAAAATAGACTCTTAGGGGATCATGTGCTTGAGTTTTGGATACTATCCAACTCCTCGGATGAGGGAGTTAATGGTCAAAATTACGGTTCATAGGTAAATCTGGACCTCTTGAATATAAAACGTGTTTATCTCTTAGATTTTGAACTAAAGTTTGGGTTTTTATAGCATGACTCAGTACTAGACACATAAGAAAGAATCCATCACTTGGCCTCACATTCATTGCTTTTGTTAGATTAAGATATGCACTTTCCGTATGATATTGATGTTAGGCATCTTCTGACCTTCGGTTAATAAGAATCCCTTTTCCATGGATTGGTGAATGGTATAATTGATTGGCCAAATGTTTTGAAAACTAGACTTAAGTGGCTTTCCAGGGGTGAAAGCCTCATTTTTGTATCTTTTATAGGTTAAGAGATACAGTAGCGTGAAGTTGACTAAAATCTGGAAAATAAGTTTTCTGTTTTGAGTTTCAGTTAGTAAAATGAACTTTTCTCTTAGATGGTAAACAATTGGAATGATTGGCTTAGTGTTCTGGAAAGTAGACTCCAAGGGCTTTCTAGAGGTGAAAGCCTCACTTTCATAGCCTTAATGGTTTGAGAGCAATGCTCTCATGAATCTGACCTAAACCAGAAAATAGACTTTTACGTCTAGTTTTAGAAGAATAAAAAGTGCGACCACTTATTAAAAGTTAAGATTGGATAAGCGATACTTAGTAGACACTTAATTGAGTGTAAGTACAGGTCCTACAACTAATTTAGAGATAGAAGCACCTTGGTTGAATCTCGGTTCAATGTTGCACATGTTTTGCATTTTTATAAATGAGTTATTATATAACTATGTATAAGTATTGGAATACTTTATAATATTATGTCGCGACTTATTATGTAGGTCCCGAATAATTTCTTGGAGTTTCTCGTGGTCTCGATTTCTCGATTGCTCTCGTTTCTTCTTTACTTGGTGAGTTCATAGCCTCGCCTTTACTTTTACTGTTTTATTGAAAACCCGCGAGGGAGATACATGCTTGTTTTAAAAATTGAACACAAGATTGTTTGGTATGCTGGACCCGTTCCTGAATTATATTTGCACGAGTACCTATCGCATAAAGTCTCTAATTTCATGAACCGCTTAATTGCTTGGATTAGTGAGCGCTAATATATTTGATAGATCTATTGGGGTTGACATCCCCATCCGGGGTCTAGATCCATTGCGGGAACACCCTTGAACGGACGATTTGTGATTAGAGAAATGAGGTATACTGGCGATGATACCTTGTGTGGGGGCAAAGAAATTGTTTATCATATGGTAATTTATTACATATGTGGTTGATGTTAACGCTTGCGGTGTCATGAGCTCGGTGCAAATATTATATAACTTGTTTGATCCACAATGTTATAAGATGATGTATAAAAATAAAACTTGTGTTCATATTATGGTTTATGAAAACTCTATGAATTCACTCAACGTTTCATTGACTTTTTAGCATGTTTTATCTCAGGTAATCAAGGATGATGGATGATTTGAAGCTCACGAGGATGGTCTCGCGTGGTTTATGTTTGAACTTTAAATTATCCCCATGTTAAAATGTTTATGATACAATTTGGTATTTTGTGAAACTTGATCTTGTGATGGGTGACTTTTATGGTACTATGGTTTAACCATATGTTGTAAAATGGGATATTGTTCAAACTTGTTTATTTTGGGACCAATGTTACTATAACGTCTCTTCTTGAGTCGTTCTTTATGAAATGTGTGTGATTGTGCTATGAAGTAACACCCATATATGTTCCGCTGCGTTATCCCGAAAATGGGGGTGTTACAGATTGGTATCAAGAGCCACAGGTTATAGAGAACTAGGTCAACTTTTCAAAAACCTAAACTATAACTATTTTTGGGTTACGCACGCAAAGACTCCTCGTGGCATTCATCCAGTCATCCCTGTAAGTTTACTTTTTGAAGTAATGGTTTATGCTTTATGCTTGGTTAATCATGGATGAGTAGTATTTATGAAGTAAATACTGTAATATGTATATATGATGATATAATGCATATGGATTATTATGTTAAACAAAAAAGATTTGTTTATGTATAAAGATTAAATGAATATTATTCATTAGTTATTGAAATTATTTTGGATGAATATTTATTCATGTATATTTTATATAAGTTGATTTTACGATATAGTGACCTTATGCATTATTTTGCATGATTGCAGATAATCATGGCAAATGTACCCCCGAATGATCCCAACGTCGATGCTCCTGCTAATGTGCCTGCTCCTGCAAATCCCGAACACGCACCGGCTCAACCCGTAGGTCTTGGAAATGGTTTTCACCCCTGGGTTGGGGGTAATATCCCTAATAATCAAAATGGTTGGATGGAAGAAGATCCGGAAGAGGATCCGGAGGAAAATGATGATGATGACTGGGAAGTGGATGATGAGGCGGAAGTAATTGAGCCTTATACGGGTGACGACTTGAATAATCCACCACCTCTAATTTCTAAAGACGAAGAGACACCTCCTACTTCTCTCATTATCCTTGATGCTGATGGTCAGCCTATCCCTCCCATTGCTTCGTTTGGTCAAAACTTTCATTTCGGTGAGAGTTCGTCTACTGTAAATCTTTTGACTAGAAATTCTAAGTTTGTTTCGACCGGTCCCATGTGTCCAAATTTGGGGACGGTTTGGTAAAAGATGAAAGATATGGAAAAATTCATGATGGAAAGGATCGATACCGAAGGAAGAATGAAAAAGAAGTTTAAGGAACAATATCGTCATTTTGTTAGCTTAGGTTGTGACAATATTGAGATAGATCATACAGTGAGAAAGGTGATGTCAAATTTGTCCGGAGTAAAGAAGTTAGTCAAGGGTTTAAGTGATCGATTCAATGAGTATGAAAGGAGCAAAGTTTCCAAGAATAAGAAAATTCTAGAGAAGGAGTTGGTGAATGAAAGGAATAAGAAGGACTTTTACCAAGAATTCGGTGAATATATGTGTCGAATGCTTCAAAAATGTCAAAAGTCTGAAGATGGCCTTCCTATGCCTTCCAGTTCGCAAGTCAGAAAACCACCTGCTGAGCCCTTTGCTTGATCTGCCCCTGCTCTGCGTTCTGATGATCCCTATGTTGTTGCCAGAGATGCTGCTGCTGCTGTTACCACTTTTGACATTGATGATGATGATAATACCGCCTCCATGGACTCACAGCCTTATGAGCCGCGTGGATCACCACGTGACTCACAGTAGTTTTAGTATCGTCTTAGCTTTTATTATGTTTTGAAATCATTAACAACCGGGCATGTTGGTTCGTAGGATTCGTACTAATGATTGAGATGGCATGCGCCATATTTTGTGAAACAAATGCAACCATGTACTAAAATCTTTGTGATGAATGACTAATGGCTACTTTGACATTCTACTTGATGTGTTGTGATTCCCTTTATGTTGTGATTATTTGTACATGTTATGATCATATCATTATATTAGTACTCATTTCATTTCTTGGTGTTATGGTTAAGTTGTTTGTACATGTTATGGATATATCATGGTATAAAAACTTATGTGATTTGTTTGTGTGGTGATCAAGTTGTTTATACATGATATGGATATGTCATGTTATGAAAACTCATGTGATCTTTCTTTGTGTTATGACAGAACTATGCCTCCTAAAAGAAGCTTAAGAGGAAACCCACCTCCCCCGTTGACACAGGAAACCATAAACCGTATGATACAGGAAAGTGTTGAAGCCGCCATCCGGACTGAGCGAGAGAGAGATCGAAATGAAGCAAATCGTGTTGGAGGACCTAATGTTGCTTACGTTGCTCGGAAAGTACTTTTGCAGATTTCATGAAGTGTAGCCCTATCACCTTTCGTGGAAACGAAGGAGCAGTAGGTCTAATCAGATGGATTGAGAAGACGGAGATGGTTTTCACTGTGAGCAAATGTATCGAAGCTAATAAAGTAGTGTTTGCTGCTGCCACCTTCCAGGATCGGGCCCTGACATGGTGGAACTCACAAGTGGCTACTTCGGGGATGGAAGCCGTGACAAGGAAAACATGGGCAGAAATGAAGGTAATGATGACGGAGGAATTTTGTCCTCCTGAGGAGATCCAAAGGATGGAATATGAACTATGGAACTTAAGGGTTAAGGATACGGATATCTCCTCTTATACCACCCGTTTTAATGAACTAGCATTACTGTGTCCCGGAATGGTGCCCACGGAACAAAAGAAGGTTGAGGCCTATATCCGTGGATTGTCTGAAAATATCAAAGGGGAAGTTACATCGTCTGAACCAACAACTTTGAACAAAGCTGTGCGGATGGCGCACACTTTAATGGAACAGAAGGTCAAAGCAAGAGCAGAGAGAGAAGCTGATAACAAGAAAAGGAAGTGGGAGAACTTCCAAGGAGGCAGTAGTAGTGGTGGTGGAAATAACAATAGTAACCGGAACAACAACAACTACTCCAGCAATCGTAACTACAACAGCAACCGTAACAACAATCAAAACCAGTACCGAAACACCAACCGAAACAACCAAAACAATCAGAGGCAGGGCAATGTTAGAGCAATGACAAATGTTGGAAATCAAAACACAAATGAAGCTGGGCAAAATGTGAAGTGTAACAAGTGTGGAATGCAACATTATGGAAACTGTCCAATCAAGTGCAATAAATGTGGGAAAATTGGTCACAAAGCCAGAGAGTGTTGGTCGAAGGTGGTAGCGACTAGTGCAAATGCCCAGCCGATTGTGACATGCTACGTGTGTGGGGAGAAATGCCACATTAAGGCTAATTGTCTTGTGAAGAACAACCCAGGAGGAAGTGGAGCCCGTGGACAAGCATATGCTTTGAGAGATGGTGACCAGAACTTAGGACCAAATGTGGTGACGGGTATGTTCTTACTTAATAACCGTTACGCTAAAGTTTTATTTGATTCGGGGTCCGATAAAAGTTTTGTGAATGTTAATTTTAGTCATCTGATTGATATAGAACCCGTTAAAGTAGACCATAGCTATGAAGTAGAATTGGCTGATGGAAGGGTAGTTAGTACCAATACTATTTTAAGAGGTTGTGCTTTAAACTTAGTAAACCACCTATTCAAAATTGACCTTATGCCCATAGAACTGGGAACTTTTGATGTAATTATTGGAATGGATTGGTTGGTTTTGCATGATGCTGTCATTGTGTGTGGGAAGAAGGAAGTGCACGTGCCCCTTAAGAAGAGGACATTGGTAGTGAAGGGTGATGATGGTGTGTCTCGATTGAAGGTGGTGTCGTGCATGAAAGTCAGGAAGTATGTGGATCGTGGGAGTTATTTGTTTGTTGCTCAAGTCGTTGAAAAGAAACCGGCAGAGAGACGTCTGGAGGATGTGCCTGTTATTTGTGAATTCCCAGATGTATTTCCCGAGGACTTGCCAGGACTCCCACCGTCTCGACAAGTGGAGTTTGAGATTGAATTGGTTCCAGGAGCCGCTCCTGTGGCACGTGCGCCTTATCGATTAGCACCGTCAGAAATGAAAGAATTGGCTAGGCAGTTGCAAGAGTTATCGGATAAAGGATTTATTCGACCGAGTTCATCACCGTGGGGAGCTCCGGTGTTGTTTGTAAAGAAGAAGGATGGATCGTTTCGCATGTGCATAGACTATCGCGAACTAAACAAATTGACAATCAAGAATCGTTATCCTCTCCCAAGGATTGATGATCTATTTGACCAACTTCAAGGCTCGAGCGTGTACTCGAAGATTGATTTGCGATCCGGTTATCACCAGCTTCGTGTTCGGGAAAAGGATATTCCAATCACGGCATTCAGGACTCGTTATGGCCACTATGAATTTCAAGTAATGCCGTTTGGATTGACAAATGCACCCGCAGTATTTATGGATTTGATGAATCGGGTATGTAAGCCGTTTCTCGACAAATTTGTGATTGTGTTTATTGACGACATCCTTATTTATTCCAAGAACAAGGAGGAGCATAAAGAGCACTTAAGAATTATTCTGGAATTACTTCAGAAGGAGAAGCTGTATGCGAAGTTTTCGAAATGTGAATTTTGGTTAGATTCTGTGAAATTTCTCAGTCACGTGATTAATAGTCAGGGTGTTCACGTGGACCCAGCAAAGGTTGAAGCAATCAAGAGTTGGTCTGCTCCGAAGTCTCCGACTGAGGTAAGGCAGTTCTTAGGGTTAGCTGGCTATTATCGGAGATTCATCGAGGGTTTCTCTTTAATCGTCAAGCCACTTACCAAGCTAACTCAAAAGAATAAGACTTACGAATGGGGCGAAGAAGAAGAGGAAGCCTTTCAGCTGTTGAAGGATAAATTATGTAGTGCTCCTATTTTGGCATTGCCGGAAGGATCCAAAGATTTTGTTGTGTACTGTGATGCTTCATTGAAAGGTTATGGAGCTGTGTTGATGCAGCGTGAGAAGGTCATCGCGTATGCATCCCGGCAATTAAGGACTCATGAGGAAAACTATACGACCCATGATTTGGAATTGGGTGCGGTAGTTTTTGCTCTTAGACTGTGGAGGCATTATTTGTATGGTGTGAAGTGCACAGTGTTTACGGATCATAAAAGCCTACAATATATTTTGGACCAAAAGGAACTGAACATGAGGCAGCGAAGATGGATAGAACTCTTGAGCGATTATGATTGTGAAATCCGTTATCACCCGGGAAAAGCTAACGTGGTAGCCGATGCTCTAAGTAGGAAGGAAAGGGAAAAGCCCTTGAGGGTGAGATCTTTGATGCTCACGGATCATAAGGACTTAATGCAACAAATTCTTGAAGCTCAAGTTGAATCCCTAAAGGAGGGAAATGTGAAGAAGGAAAATCTTGGAAGGATGCAAAAGCAAATCTTTGAAATTCGCACAAATGGAATAAGGTATCATGACAAGCGCATATGGTTGCCGCTTCATGGAGGATTAAGAGATTTAATTATGCATGAGTCGCATAAATCCAAATATTCGATTCACCCGGGGTCTACTAAAATGTATCAAGATTTGAAGAGGTTGTATTGGTGGCCGAATATGAAGGCTGATATCGCCACATATATCGACAAGTGCTTAACATGTGCCAAGGTTAAGGCGGAACACATGAAACCATCAGGCTTGCTTCAGCAACCGGAAATTCCCGAATGGAAATGGGAAAAAGTGACCATGGATTTCGTGTCTGGACTTCCAAGGACCCCAAGCGGTTATGATTCGATTTGGGTCATCGTAGACCGACTGACCAAATCAGCTCACTTTTTACCAATGAAGAAGACCGATAGTATTGAGAAGCTTGCTCAGTTGTATCTGAAGGAGATTGTGTGTAGGCATGGTGTGCCCGTGTCGGTTATTTCTGACAGAGACAGTTTGTTCACATCGAGGTTTTGGGTATCTCTCCAAAAGGCCTTGGGGACTCAATTGGACTTAAGTACCGCTTACCACCCGGAAACGGATGGGCAAAGCGAGAGGACTATCCAAACATTGGAAGACATGCTTCGGGCATGTGTGATTGATTTTGGAAGCAGTTGGGATAGACACTTGCCTTTAGTTGAGTTCTCTTACAATAATAGTTATCATGCTAGCATTAAGGCCTCTCCATTCGAGGCTTTGTATGGGCGAAAGTGTAGATTGCCAGTTTGTTGGAGTGAGGTTGGGGAAAGCCAACTCACTGGGTCGGAATTGGTTCGAGAAACCCTGGAAAAGATAGTTCAAATTAAGAACCGTTTGTTAACCGCTAGGAGTCGACAAAAGAGCTACGCTGATCCTAAAAGAAGATTGTCAGAATTTGAGGTAGGTGACAAGGTCATGTTAAAAGTGTCACCATGGAAGGGTGTCATACGTTTTGGTAAACGTGGGAAGTTAAGTCCACGATTTGTTGGGCCATTCAAGGTTATTGAAAGAATTAAACATGTGGCATATAAGTTATAATTGCCCGATAAGCTTCGGGGAATTCATAACACTTTCCATGTCTCTAATCTTAAGAGGTGCTTTGTGAATGATGATGTGGTCATCCCGTGGGATGAAGTTCAACTCGACAACAAATTGCATTTTGTCGAGGAACCGGTGGAGATTATGGATAGAGAGGTGAAACGGCTCAAGCAAAGCCAGATTCCGATTGTTAAAGTTCGTTGGAACTCACGGCAGGGGCCGGAGTTCACATGGGAGCGTGAGGACTTCTTTAGGAGCAAGTATCCTCATCTCTTTGCGAGAAGACGCGTGACAAGGCAAGACAAGCGCCGGGACGCCGCTTCCTAAAAGAGGGAAAACTGTAAGAACCCGAACTTAAGGTCAATATTTATTTTGACTTATATATTTATTTTCTAAATTATAGAAAATTTTCTATTTTTTTATTTTGTCGATTTTGGAGAAAATCGTCTGATTTAAGAAAAAGTGCTATGCGATAAAGAATTTAACCGTTTTTTAGCAACGAGAAATCAACGACTCTGTATTTTGGCCTCGAACGCCAATTATATCTTTATTTTATAAAAAAATTATTTTTATAAAGTTTACATGTGCAATCGAGTTAAATTTTATGTTTTAGGAAAAAGTGTCAGACTAGGAAAGGTTTTTTGGCCCGAGAATTATAAGTATCATTAGTTAGGAAGAAGTGGGCCAAAACCCACTCCTCCCTCTTGCTTTAGAACCGGCCATAAGCCCAAGCCATACACCCTCATGTTTATTTTCACTTAACTTGATCCACTAACTAGTTTAGGCCCAAGACCCATGTCCATTAACCCTTTTTATTTACATGTATCGACACACACACATGCTGTAAAATCCAAAACACGGATAAAAATCATTCTTCTCCCTCTTCTCCCTGGTTCGACTCATCAACCCCCAAAACCATCAATTCCATCTTCAATATCCTATAAAAACTACTCCTTTTAACCCTAAATCAATACTATTATAAACCTTAATCATTCCTCAATGATAAAAACCACCATGCATCAAGTTACTCAAGCCCTTGATTTTTAGAAGATCTTCTATTTTCAAGATTTAAAGATTTTTGTTCTAAAAGAAGCAAATAGGATTCGATTGTGATGTATTTGGGTAAGCAAAAATCAATTTTTGGTCTTGTCTTGGTCTTCCCTAGGCAATGGCAGCAAACCCACACCCCTTTGGGTTTGTGTTTGATTCCCATCTTGCCTCTATTTGTGTTGTAAGTCTCTTTTAAAAACCCTAGATGATTTTTTTTTTTTTTATAGTGATGCATGTGTTTGATCTTTGTTCCTAAAGGCAAGCATGTGATTGATCTATAATGGTTATGGGTTAGTATGATTCATATGATATATTGGTTGTACATATGATTTAGAAGGCGTGTTGTGGCATTGGATTGTGATAAGAGGTTGTTTGGATAGGTTTTAGAGTGGTTTAGGACTAGGATTTTGGGGACTGTTTAACAACAGCAGGTTGTCGACCCTTTTTCTCAAAACTTTTGGCTTGTGCCTAATGTTATTATTTGATATTTGTAAATTAGACACTTAGGTCTTGATGTGGTGAGTTGGATGCTCAACCAACTCCTCCGGATGAAGGAGTTCTGGTCAAATTACGATCATAGGTCAAATCTGGACCTTTGAATATAAAACGTGTTAATCTCCAAGTTTTTGAACTAAACGTTTGGGTTTTAAGGCATGGTTCAGTAGTAGACATCTTAGGAAAGCTCCAGCACTTGGCCTCACATCAATTGCTATTGTAGATTAAGAATTATGCACTATTCCGTAAGGAATAGAAGTTCAGCCAACTTTCTGGTTTGACCTTCGGTTAATAAAAATCCATTTTCCATGGATTGGTGAATGGTATAATTGATTGGCCAGATACTTAAGTGTTTTTCCAGGGGTGAAAGCCTCATTTTTGTATCTTTTATAGGTTAAGAGACACAGTAGCGTGAAGTTGACTAAAATCTGGAAATAAGTTTTCTGTTTTGAGTTTCAGTTAGTAAAATGAACTTTTCTTTTAGATGGTAAACAATTGGAATGATTGGCTTAGTGTTGTGGAAATTAGACTTCAAGGGCTTTCCAAAGGTTTAAGCCTCATATTCATAGCCTTAATGGTTTGAGAGCAATGCTCTTATGAATCTAACCTAAACCAGAAAATAGACTTTTACGTCTAGTTTTAGAAGAGTAAAAAGTGCGACCACTTAGTAAAAGTTAAGATTGGATAAGTGATACTTAGTAGACACTTAATAGAGTGTAAGTACATGTCCTACAACTAATTTAGAGATAGAAGCACCTTGGTTGAATATCGGTTCAATGTTGCACATGTTTTGCATTTTTATAAACTAGTTATTATATAACTATGTATAAGTATTAGAATACTTTATAATATTATGTCGCGACTTATTATGTAGGTCCCGAATAATTTCTTGGAGTTTCTCGTGGTCTCGATTTCTCGATTGCTCTCGTTTCTTCTTTACTTGGTAAGTTCATAGCCTTGCCTTTACTTTTACTGTTTTATTGAAAACCCGCGAGGGAGATACATGCTTGTTTTAAAAATTGAACACAAGATTGTTTGGTATGCTGACCCGTTCCTAAATTATATTTTGCACGAGTACCTATCGCATAAAGTCCCTAATTTCATGAACCGCTTAATTGCTTGGATTAGTGAGCGCTAATACATTTGATAGATCTATTGGGGTTGACATCCCCGTCCGGGGTCTGGATCCATTTTGGGAACACCCTTGAACGGACGATTTGCGATTAGAGAAATGAGGTATATTGGTGATGATACCTCGTGTGGGGGCAAAGAAATTGTTATAAAAATAAAACTTGTGTTCATATTATGGTTTATGAAAACTCTATGAATTCACTCAATGTTTCGTTGACTTTTTAGCATGTTTTATCTCAGGTAATCAAGGATGATGGATGATTTGAAGCTCACGAGGATGGTCTCGCGTGGTTTATGTTTGAACTGTTAATTATCCCCATGTTAAAATGTTTATGATACAATTTGGTATTTTGTGAAACTTGATCTTGTGACGGGTGACTTTTATGGTACTATGGTTTAACCATATGTTGTAAAATGGGATATTGTTCAAACTTGTTTATTTTGGGACCAATGTTACTATAACGTCTCTTCTTGAGTCGTTCTTTATGAAATGTGTGTGATTGTGCTATGAAGTAACACCCATATATGTTCCGCTGCGTTATCCCGAAAATGGGGGTGTTACAGATTGGTACCAGAGCCACAGGTTATAGAGAACTAGGTCAACTTTTCAAAAACCTAAACTATAACTATTTTTGGGTTACGCACGCAAAGACTCCTCGTGGCATTCATCCAGTCATCCCTGTAAGTTTACTTTTTGAAGTAATGGTTTATGCTTTATGCTTGGTTAATCATGGATGAGTAGTATTTATGAAGTAAATACTGTAATATGTATATATGATGATATAATGCATATGGATTATTATGTTAAACAAAAGAGATTTGTTTATGTATAAAGATTAAATGAATATTATTCATTAGTTATTGAAATTATTTTGGATGGATATTCATCCATGTATATCTTATATAAGTTGATTATATAATATAGTGACCTTATATGCTATTTTGCATGATTGCAGATAATCATGGCAAATGTACCCCCGAATGATCCCAACGTCGATGCTTCTGCTATTGTGCCTGCTCCTGTGAATCCCGAACACGCACCGGCTCAACCCGTAGGTCTTGGAAATGGTTTTGCCCCTCACTGGATTGGGAGTAACATCCCTAATAATCAAAATGGTTGGATAAAAGAAGACTACGTCAAACATGTGTTATATTATTTTTTACGAAGATAATTTATAACTTTTAACTTTTTATTTTTATTCGTTACGTAAAACGCTTACGTTTCGTAATAAATTACATTTATGCATGCATGGAAACACCAACACTTATCTATACTTCAACAAATACCAACACTTATACCCAAGACTAAATTTTTTGTATAATTTCCTCCTAGTAAAATCATTCTTGCCGTCCACATTCATGAAACAAAAGAAAGAATTTAAAACCTTTCACTAAGTTGCTTTATACTAGTTTACATTGAACCTTAACTCTTGGATCTTCACCTAAGCATTAACCATGGGATACTAGGCTTGCTTTTGTCCCCCTTTGGTGATTAGAACATGGAAACAACAAGAATAAAAAGGAGCATGCTTAGACTTTGTCAAATTCAAATCACATCCTATCTTACACCTAAGGTTTAGTATAAAGGATATGTCCTCCTTTGACCATATAAGCTAGCACATCTCATCACCTTTCATTTACTAGATAATTTGCAAGAAAAACTCTCCATACTCACAAAAACCTACGGCTCATTTTGAGTGCACAAAAGATGATACCATTTTACTTTAGAAGGAAACATGTGTAAATTACCTAAGTCAACCTACAATACTATGAACCATTGAGTAGAAAATCATTTTGTTTCCCCTTTGATCAACCATCCACGGCAGGAAGAAGCAAGCATGATTGCGGGGGGGGTAAGTCTTTTATCTCTTATCCTATTTGTACACTAGCATTTATTTAACTTATCACACATTACTTCTTTTCCTTTATATAGCTACATACATCTTTGTTCTTATCATTCACTACAAAAATTTACAAGTAAACTTCTTTTTTCTTTCTTGTTGGCGGCCCTCCAAACCAAAACATAACACATAGATTGGTTGATTTATACAAGCAAGTATTCAAGTGTCTTTCAAGTGGGTTTAGGTAATGATACAAAACAAAAAGGTTTGCATTGTTTTGTAGTGTTCATTACATCATTATATTCATACAAAGAAACCCTTAAAACTGTTCATATACATCTCTTATTGTTCATATTCTATATATTATATATACGTATATATATATATTATATAATATTATATATATTTATTTCTTACATTTTATGCATCTTGGTTATTAGTGAAATCACCACCTAGGTTTTTATTTTAACAAGTTATGTCAAGAATCAAGTCTTATATATTTTCGAACATATATGTTCATTTGGTAAAATGATGTTACAAATATTGTAGACCCATGAAAAACATTAAATTTGAGATATTACAAGTGTATGATGATTTATAAAATTAGTTGTAGCTTTAGTGTTTTTATAAATAGTTTACAAAAAGTTATGAGTTATTTACTTGTGTTCTTGATAATTAACCATGAAATGAAAGATTAATTAGAGGACTATAATGTAGAGAACTTAATTATACACAAGTAGTTGTTTTGGACAAATTCAAGGATTTGTAATATAACACACTTGGTAAAAATCACAAAACAAGAAACGTATAATATACCTATTGGAACAGCCGACCAATCTGGTATTGACATGGATTTCTAGACATATTTTGAACTCAAGAATATAATAGTACGTCTTCCAACGATTCCAGGGATGTAAGAAACTTGAAAATCAGGCTTAAAACGAAGAAGATATGGATTTTACGAGAAACCGGTGATTATATATAAATTTTAGCTTTTATGATTTTATGTAGAAGCTGTTAAGAAATTAAAATAGGCTTTACGAGTGTATTCGGGTCCGTTTGGACTATAAAAACCTTAAAAAACGATAGTGTATCATCTATATTATTAATGCGCGTTTTAAAACTTTATATAAATCATTTAAGAGTTTAATTAAACTATATATACTTGGACGTTTTATAAATAATAAAAATAGTAAAACAAGTATAAGTGACCAAATTTAAATGTTGGACAAATATATATATATATATATATATATATATATATATATATATATACTAGTTTCAAAGCCCGCCCGATGGGCGGGCTTGCCTTGTGAGTATCCAAAGAATAAATTAAGTAACGGTTAATGAATTATGAACATCGTTAAAAAAATTAGAGGGAATAAAGAACCAAAAAAATGAATGATAATCCTATAAGAGTAAATAAAACCTAACAAATTATTTGCCATTACAAAGTATATGTTTTAGTTTAAATGCGAAATAACGCTTCTTTATACACAACTTTGATCTTGAATTTGTGTATTTATCATCTTTATCACAACATATAAAAATAGGTAAATCAATTAAGTAAAGGTAAATAAATTATAAACATACCAACATATTTATTGAATACGTTAAGAAAGAAAATAAATGCAAACTATATGTGTATATATATTATGACTCGTGAAAGTTGCACACACTTGTAACCTTATGTAGTTCGCGAAACAACTTAAATGGTGAAACCAAAAACCATCCTTTTGGGTCTTTTTACAGCCACCACTTTGTAACATATTTACTACCTGCAGTAAGAATGAAAAAAGAAATGTGTATCCGATAAGTGAAAATAAAGGTTAATAAAGTATCCAACATAAAAATCTACTTATTTAAGGCAGACGTAAAAATAAGAGTTGAAAAATGTTGATGTTACTAACTTCATTACTTGCTAAGGATCTCCAACATAAAAATCATAAGCCAAGACTAATTATCCAGAAAAAATCACATGTTCACATAAAATGGATGATGTTCCAAAGTTACTTCAGTGTTAAAACCAAATGCCCAAGGTTTGACATGTGCATTAACAACCTATAACGAATGATATTTCATTATTTTTTTCAAAACACAAGTACCGATTAGACTGTTGAATAACATAGAAACACTTGATATGCCACGTCCAAGCACGTAAGATAGGTAATCCAAGGTACAAAAAGAGTCTCATCCAGGCTTTTTAGCACGTAAAAGAGTTAGAAACATCATTGTAGGAACAACCTGCTTAGTAAGTTAAAACAAAAAGTAAGAGTCTAGCAAAAGGATCATCCTAGTCATCGGTGATTCTATGACACTCTTTCACAGATTTTAGCGGTCACAAATTCAAGGGCGAATCAATAGCATGAAAAACCAATTGCTATGTGTCCATTTTTATTATTACATAAAGCAAAGTATAATGTAGTTCTAAAAACGTAACCATAAGAAAAAGAGCTTTAACGAAGTCCTCTTTAATTATTAGTAATCAATAAAACTATTTATCAATCTACTCCTTTAATAAATTTTCACTGTTGACATGATATCCGTTCTCATATGTGCATTTACACAAGCACTCATACATAAAATACCTGGTCTCACGTCTCCATTCAACCCTTTTTATGTTCCCATATTGATATCTACAGCTTATCAGTTAAATCATAAAATCCTTCACACAAACAAAATTACATCACAGTATAGTTAGTTTTGATCATCATTGTTGTTAACCCTGACGTGTGGTTATGTGTTATGCAGCTGCGTGAGATTTTCATCTTATAGTGGTAGTTAAGACCTCATTATCAGCAAACACACAAACCACATATTCATCGTACTGATTATAGCTAGCATAAAAAGGCACGCTTTGACATTTAGAAAAGTAACACCTCTTTTAAAACTATCGATTCACTACACTTTACCACAACATAAAAATGAAAATAAAACATCTAGTATTCGCAACAAATCATCATCCACAACATAGCCACATACAACAAAACAAAAACATAGTAGTAAATAACTTGGGCATTTTCATAGATGATATTGTAGTTTTAGGAAAGTAAGTCTTTTAGTTTTGTGAAAAAAGAGTCATCTTTATATGAAAACACATATTCTATGTAATACAACTACACTCTCTTAGTTTCTGTCTATACTTATCAATACTTGAACTAAATTTGTGATCGAGAAAGACACCAAAAAAGTATCATAAAAAGAATAGTAATACGAAACTCAACACCAACTGATAAGCAAGCAAATGGATTGAGTAATCGTACTTGATACAAAACACCATCAATGCTTTTTTCGCTGATATATTTTGAGTTGGCTATGACCTCGAACACACATTGTCTCTCTGAATTTTAATTCTAAAAACAACAGACAAGACAGTAAAATGTGAGTTTCAATCAAGCTACCCTGCCACAAATAAGAATCTAACCATTATACATTATTGCTTATAAATAACCAACTGTATAAAAAGATAAAAATCTATGATATTTTATCAACTCCATGACTGAATTGATTTCACGCCTCATTGATTGGATGTTGACTGGTTTGTTTTTTGATTTCCTGGCCAACTCCCGAGGGTTGAACTCTGATGTAACAGAGTTGAGATATAATGTAACACAACATCTTTCTTTGGTGTGTATAATCTGATAAAGGTTGCCAAATTGGTGTGTAGTAGATTTTAATTGTGTCTAAATATCAGAATATTGTTGTATCAATAAAGTTATTCTAACCATAACACATTAACTATTTAAAAGGTTTTAAAAATACAGAATTTCTTGCAGAACAAACCCAAACTGACCCATCTAATTCTAACCTGGCAACTAATGTGAGCAAATTAGTTCAATGGCTTGTTCCAGTGACCAACTTGTCAGATTGCACATCTAGCATTTACACATATATGCATGAAATCTAATCTTTCACTTCATCTAAAAGTTATTGGCTGAAAAGGAAGAACTACTGATGACCCGTTAAGACAATCTATTATCCTTCAAATTGTTTTTCCATTACTAAACTAAAATCATTAATTAAATGTACTGGTTGCAAGGCGTAGTGTTAGCTACTTAAAAACTTAAAATGATAAACATCTATGATTAACTCCGTCAGAGATATTGATTCCATAATTTCTTGCTACTACGATATCATATCAAAAGCCACACATTAACCTAATGCCTAGTTATTAAAGTTCTAACACCAATAGTTTATAAGATGCTACTATGTCACCCTTGGATTCACTAAAACTGTTATGCATTACATATAATATCCAACCTTTGAGAACCAAAAACTGAGATATTTGAGGTTTGTGATCCAATTCACTTTCATAGAAAGTGCCCGTATCTACTTTTATTTATAGCGAATAGTTAACTGTTTTGGGGCTAAGAGAGTCACTAAACAAAAGGACTTAAACCTATTTTAGGCTTTTACCAAACTAAAGATGCAGTCCTCCAATGTGAGTGAATAATGCATAAATAAGTAGGCAGGGTTAGTACCTTTTCGAATATATTTTGGTTCCAATGTTTGTCATCTCATTCTGAAACTTCTCATTTTATGCCAAACACTTCTCAGCTTTCGGTTTCAGTTTCTCTTTTAACCGTGTTTTCACGACAACTTCCTACTGTGTCATTAAAGATTAATGTTATCACCCGCATACTAATTTTCAGGACATAAATAATAGTATTGGAGCTCTAAATTAATTTTCTCAACATCTTTAATAGTATAAGCACAGAAAGCCACATGTAAATAACAATTAAAAGTATACATAATTATCGCATATGCAAAACATAGATAAACAAAAGACAGTGTTTCATAAACGATTTTTAGGAAGTAAATATATGCGTTTTATCTCTTGCGTTGCTGAAAAATCAAATTGATACATGGTCTTTAAAAACGCATTCCCAAATGCCCCCAACAAATAAAACATACAAAAGGTCACTTTTTTGTATCTTACCATTTCTAATCTCTTTGACCTTGTTCTCAGCAAACGTTTTCGGGTCTTTTTAGTAGTCCAATGGTCACAATATTCTATATTTTTTCTACCTCTCCCAATCTCACAACGAAAAACCATTGTTCTTTTGGTTGCTGCCAAAATGACACACCAGGAAGTTTGTGGTGGAAGTCGGTCTGCAATATTTAAGAGCGGTCAAATTATACGATCTTACCACCTTATCCTCCATATTACAACCATCTGATAAACCAATCGGAACCATTATAAGTAAGTATTCGCTTGTTTATATATTCCATGAGTTAAAAATACTAAAAAGCAATTTATGCAATAGATTTTAATAATCTAGCATCCAAAAAATGCTGTTTATATATTCCATGATTAAGCATTGTCCTTTAGCTATTAGTTGGCATGTATACCATAAAGCAAAATGACATTAGTTAGTTTTAAAAAGCAATCCTAAACAGCCCTTACTCTAGCAGATTCATTTAGTAAATCCCAAACAGCCCTGTGTGAGTAGTTCTTCCATATCTTTTACCAAAGTTCCAACAAATGTTGCAACATTTCTTTTGAATTGCATAATCAAATATAACATAAGCAGATGCACAAACAAACACAAATTACCTGTTACCATAGTTATTGTTTTCCATATGTATCTTGACAATCATCAGAAAAACACACGCCAAAGTTCCAACATCTTGAAAGTTAAACCTGTTCAAAATGGTGCAACATATAGATCATCATTCATTAAGAAAGTACAATTAACTTTATGATCATTTTTATATTAGGAGCAAACAAAACCAGAAGGATTTATAAAAATATATGAACCTGCTGCCATCAATGTAGGATGCTCACAGAAAACAAATGTAACATATAAAAGAAACATACCTTCAAAAGAGGCATGCTTGATGAATTATATTTCAAAGGGGTAACATGGACCATGACGATTAATGAAGATTTCTAGTTACCTGACGAAGTAGATAATCACAGCAAAAGCTGGCAGTGGCCTCTGCTGACATGTAATGGTACATTAAATTGGATGCCAAAGAAACCTATAGAAAAGATGATAGCTTTAATACAATGATCGGGTTATGAAAAACCCGAGTTGCGATTGTAAATAAAAATTAATGAGCTTCTTACTTTTTCTGACACTTTATAAACATAGCCAAGAGCCACCATTCCAGTGCTAGGAATCTGTCTAGTTAGTCGCAACCTGCAAGAAAGAAATGAACTTGATTTAGCATTAAGAAACAACAATAGTAGCTTTAATCCTTTTACTTAGGAACAACTGGGTGGTGTTTTATCTAAAAGAGTTCAAATGGATAAAATTAGAAAGAAATAGCATGAATAAGATGGGCCATACAGCTTAAAAGCATGGTTGTAAAACTCTACAATTTGATCCCTTGCCAACTATACAGTTGCGTGTACTGACATTCAAAGCCTCCATACCTTAGAATTATAACCAGCTAGTGACTTTTGAGCTATATGGCATCAACTACAAGGCTTTAGGTGGCAGTCTTGAATTCCAGATAACAACTTGTTGCACATTTTTCTACAAATAAAGCATGATGATAAGAAAAAAAAACATATGTAGTCTTTTATTAAAAAAATGTGGGTTCTTTTGTTACCAACAGCCTCTTTCGCTTGACATGCATTAGCTACAACTTTGCTTACTCATGGACGACATTGCACAAGAGCAGTTTTTGCGACCGGTTGTGTAACACAAAGGCATGGATAATGTCTGTTTTAATGTGTCTAACTTCGTTGATGATTGTAGGGTTGAGGGAAAGGGGCAGCGGTACCTGCTGATACCATGGGAAAGGAACCTACACATCTACAAAAAAAAAACTAATCGTTGGTATGATACGTCATAATATTATATTTAACATACGACATTCAGTTTTAGCCTCTTACCAAGAGCCATGACAATGGTGATTAAGACGAAGTTAGCTCATTATTATCCATAAAGACACGAGAAATTTTTGACATCTTCTATACTTCCTACATCAAACCAAGAAACAGATATGTGTAGAAAAAGCATAGTACGAATAATTATATCAATGCTACAAATTTTATCTACCATATAAATAGATTAAGTACCTAGATGAAAAGTATATGCCTACATGCATAGAATATACGGCCAGCAGTGAGATCGTCATTCTTGTTCCGTCCCATAACTCGACAACACCTAGAATCATTAATTAGTAATGAAATTAAAGCTACTCTATGAAATATGTTTGTGCCACAAACATGTATATGTATTCTAGCTAATTTATCAAGCTTTCTAATCAAATAATGAGTCGAATGAAAAGAATGGTTTGAATGGAAATTAAAAATCAAACACACTTTACAATATAATGATTGTTGATAGCTAACCCCAAATAATCAATCTGATTAGTGACTCATCAATCCTAACTACAAAAACCATGAACTTTATTAGTTATAAATCATACTTTATTAGTTATATGATCCACTACCATCCTGCACCAAACGTTGCAATTAAAATAATGAAATCGACCATTTAACAATCATGATATTCATTAAACAAAACATCAAGATAACAAGTTTAACTCTATATGTTTTTGAGATTGAATAATGTTTAATTGATATCCTGATATATTTACCGAAAAAATGAATTACATATTAAATTTTATCATACCTGAGAAAGGACTGGAATCATAGATTAAGCTGTAAAAACTGGCGATTATCTGATGATGATGATGATGAGGATGATGGCGGTTCAGTTTTTTGCATAATTTAGGGTTTTGGTTTAATGAATGAATAATTATGAAAACACTAAAATCAAATAGAAAAAGAAGATGAAAGATCAAAATTCACAAAC
The DNA here is from genome assembly GCA_026074375.1 of Tanacetum coccineum. NCBI lineage: Eukaryota > Viridiplantae > Streptophyta > Magnoliopsida > Asterales > Asteraceae > Tanacetum > Tanacetum coccineum. Next base: position 15,759 of record BQNB010020780.1, on the reverse strand, counting down.
CTGATTTTGAGGCGACCTAATTTTGCTGAAATTAGGGTTGTGGTTGATTCGCTGGTCAAGTTTTTTTTGGGTTAATAGCTGGTTTGATTTTCAAATTGATGAGGGAGGCGTTATTTTTAGAAATGATATGCTTTTTTGAAATAGTCATATTACATTGAATTCAGATGAGTGTGTTTATTAGTTTTGATTTGTCAAATATATCATAAATATAGGAAATGCCTTAGTGGTTGAGATGTTATCTCTTGGGCATACCACCCCGAGTTCGAATCCTGGCAAATACATTTTTAGTCCGGATTTAATTCTGCCTACATGGCTTCAATCATGCATACGTGGATTAAGTTGTTGCTTACATGGATTAACAAATTGTTGAATGTGGCCCTTAAGAGTTGGTGACATCGGGATTAAAATAGTTGGTGTATGGTGGCATTGTTTAGGTGATTATGTGGCATTTAGTTGCATGAAGTGTCATTTATTTATACCTGTTATATATAATGTAGATATATATATATATATTCATTTATTTTCATATTATATATTCATATATATATGTATATATATTTATATTTATACACTAAATAACTAATACAATATATAATCTATTTTTTTCAAGTATATTTATACATAAAGACATTAAATATCAAAGTCATATAAACTGTAAGCTTCACATGTGAAGACTTGTTGGACAATTGATTTATAGACATAACATATACATTATTTTATCTTATGAACTAAGCAAAACTATAGGGTGCTGATCTAGCTTAATAGATGCATTGTTTTATTATTGTTCAAGTATACATTCTCATACGACCTATATTTAATTAGGTTGCATTCTGGCTAGTTGTGCTGACATATATTGATTGATCACTCATACATTCATACCATCACTTAAGGTGAGTTTATAGCCTCACGTTTTACTCGTTTTACATATACTTTATTAGTTTTGGGATGAGAATACATGCGCATTTACAAATCGTTACATACTTGTTTTCATAGCTTACTTACAAACTCATTTTCAAACTCGTTTACATGTTCGTTTACAACTGGTTTACTTACTCATTTACATATCTCGCGGTGGGAAACTTTGCTTGTTTTCATTTTTGGACGCAAGTACATTACTTTACTTTTAAAATGATTACAGATTAGCATAAGGGGCATGAACTTTTACTTACGATTGGTAGGCGCGAGTGTTATAAAATAGATCTATTTGGGCGTGACAACCCCGTTCGGGTGAGTAGCTCTCACTAGTTCGACGGATTGGACTAACAAACGTATACCATGTCGGAGCATTGAACAACATTTACTTGAACACCTACAGTGCCTGAAAAGATTAACATACATTACAAGTCCGAGCCTCAGTATCATGAACTTAGTGTAATCGTAATCACATCTTCGTGACTATTGTATGTGTTACAATGGTCACACACACACTTTACAAATCTTTGCTTTCAACATTCATACTTACATTTTTGTGACTATTATAAGGATTGAAATGGTCATACACACTTTATAAACCTTTGATTTCAACATTTATACTTACATTTTTGGGACTATTATAAGGATTGAAATGGTCATACACACTTTACAAACCTTTGATCCAACATTATACTTACATAAACCTATGAACTCACCAACTTTATGTTGACACTTTTAAGCAAGTTTTTCTTGGGTGAATTAGATGCTTGGCTTACTTGGTGTGCATTGGAGTCCAAACATTTCAAGATTTCTTTTCAAATGACACATTTAGAGGTCGTTCTCTCATGTCTTGTGCAATGGTATTATGAAGTAACGTTCTCGGAGATATTTCCACTGTGACCCATTTTAGGGGTGTTACAAGTAGTCTACTGTCTAAGTCCTTACCAAGGGAATCAGAATGTCATTTGTTGATCTCAGGTTACCTGCTAGTCCAACTTGTTCACTAAACCAATGGCAAGGATAGGTCATTATTTGTGATCCTATGATTCTAGATATATAAATTGCGAATATGAAGAGCTATCCTGGCATCTAGCTAGATCTATATTTTGCATTCCTAGATCTAGTTGAATGATAGGTCGCCTACTTAAGCACGTAAACGAGTATAAATTTATAAACATAATCAAAAATCAACGATAAATTAAGCAAGCAAAAATAAACAAACCAAACATTAAATCTTCATAAACATGGCTAATACCTAAAGGCATTAGCCAATAACCATTGTATCGAATACAAACATAATAAACGAATCAACCAAGGTAACCTAACCGAGTTAAACGAATGATACTAAAAATTGAACGATTATAAGAGTATAGATGATTACAAGGTGTTTCCTATGGAATTAAGCGCGTTACTTGACATTCTTTGCACTTCTTGCCTTCTAAAAATCGACTTTTGTGGTTAAGGTTTCGAAAATATGTTTAAGCACACCCTAAACTCGTGTTAAGGGATTTGTATTTATAGTGTCTGGAAAATCATCGATACGCTGTATTGGTTGAGGTCAATACGGCGTATTGGGGGTTTCTTGGAGTAGGGACCACGTTCAATATCTTCCAGAATCTTTCAATACTAAATCTTAGATACGGCGTATAGAGTCTTCTGGATACGGCGTATTGCTCTTTAATTCTTCGTGGTTTCTAGTGAAGTGCAGGCACAGATACTCCGTATCTTCCTTAATGGATACGGCGTATATGTTGTCAGAACAGAACTCTTTGGATTTCTTTATTTAAGCTTCAAAATGCGTGCCTTTGAGCATAACTTCACCAATTACTCCATAATTACTGCAAATAACAACTTTAAGCAATTAAGTACCAATGCATGCAGTAATTATACAAAATGGTTAAGAAACATGGGATAAATGATGCTATAAAAGTGATGTTATTTGATGTCATCAAATATCCCCCCACTTGAATCCTACTTGTCCTCAATTTGACTTTAGAAAATTTATGAAAATGTATCCTAATCATAGTCAAAGATTTTTCCTTTTAGCAATTATTCGTTTAAATACTAGTACATAACCAAACACCTCACGAAGTAGGAAGATGAAATCACTCAAATCACTCAACTAATCTATGTGGTAACATGTAACTAATTCGTTCAATTGCTAGGTCGTGAAGAGTATTCTATCATAGGCTTGGCAATGATACACATCTCTACCACTAAAGCTAAGGAGTGACAAGTCTACAAAGGTAAATTGGGTTTAAAAGGTTCTAGGGTTTGATCATTCTTTCTAGTCTCTATCGATACCAATATTCCAGAAAAGGTGACAAAATCACATATACACATCCATAATGATGGAATAGACATATGTGATTGCTCGATCCTTAACTCGAATAAGCTAAAGAATAGGACTAGTAGTCTTCACCAAAAGTCATAAACCAGCAAGGCCGATAAAGCATATATACACGTCCGTAACGATGGAATAGACATACATTATTGCATTCATTCCCCCACTCGAGTAAAACCAAGGGTTAGGATGAAGCGTGATATATGGTATGGAATCTTCTAATCCTTTTACCAAAAAGTAATACACCAACAAGGCAGAAAAAATCACACTTACATGACCGTAACGACAAAATAGACACATGCAATTGCTCGCATCCTCATTCGAGTAAGACCCAAGGTTAGGGATTATGAAAGGGAAAATAATTGTTGTTAAATAAAAAGAACAAAATAAATAGATTAAGTCCAAATAAATAAGATACAATGTTGCTAGTAACTTTCCTGACCATCCCTTGAAGAAGACACAAAATCAAAGATAAATGCCTCGATCAATAGATTAATCAAACAACCTTAGTTGGCGTTCCCGTAATGACCAACTCCCAAACATCCATAATATACATAATTTACAACAATAGTGGTGATATCGACCACTTTATACAAGAAATACATGGTTGGTTTATTTCGACCAACATACAACAATACTCTACAAAATCTTTTTTTGTACTTTTCACTTTTTTCGATTTTTAATATAAACTACGAATTTCGGTGTAATTTCACCATCTTCATGATCACAATGAATCCGGATAATATATCCATTCTCCTCCATACTTTGGATGTAAAAAAAACAATTTGTAAAAGTAGTAAAACACACTCAAAAATTGAGATTTAAAAATATACACTACTTTCACATTCCCATTGCAATGTGCAATTTTTCTCGACCTAACCATAGATAGAAAATTTTGCATTGCGACAGGAAATACAATACTTTACACAAAAGCAACTAGCAACCGATTAAGGACTTAATCATATAGGGTAGGTTAAGGTGTAACGAAACAAATATTTGGTGTAAGAAAAGAATAGAATGGCTCAGCAGATTTTTCTAGGGGTATCTTACTCTAAAAATGAGAGTAAACAAAATGGTTTATACGGGAGTTAACTTAACCAGTGTAGTTAGTTAATATCACAACATGTATAGGCTTTTTGGGTGTAATCCTAGAAATTTACCAGTTTTGAAAATGTCCCTCCATCTATTTAAAATAGTACTTATTATTGTGGTCTCGAGTAGATACCAAGCCAAGTTCTAAAGTTTACAACATCACCGACACACTCATATTTTTGTGGAATTTGGGTAAACATTTAGAAACGGATAAGGATAAATTCTCATAGTATATAACAAGGGTTATGTGTGCGGGCTATGTAACTAATAATTTCACAAAAGTATGCTTGAAAAAAAAATTAAATTTGGGCATAATTTAAGCATTTTATTGTGAAAATATGGACAAGTAAGCATTCTAATTCTCATGCCCCCACTTGAAATATACAATGACCTCATTGTATAAATATAACATTAAGGACAAGAAATTAAAAGAATTAGAATGAGAAAATCCCCTGGTATTGCTCGGTATGATCCTCCATGTTGCGTTTATGAGCAAGATTGTGTGTTGTGAAAGCGGGTCTGTATGCCAGCATAACTACAACACACATATTCTAGAATATAAATACTCTACGAAAATCGTCATTTTCGTTCAGTAAGGTCCTGTATAAGATAGAAGAAAAGCCAATACAGCTCTACCTCTGATATTCGACGGTTAGAAAACAAAAACAAAAATGAAAAACTGTACAGGAAGTCGATACGCCGTATCTCAAAACCAGGATACGCCGTATTGAGACTTGTAAAAAGTATATGAGCTACGTGTCAGATTACCAAATACATTGTATCATATTCATGAATACGCCGTATAGATAGATCTGACAATAATGTTTAAATGCAAAAAATAAAGGACTGGATAACGTCCAAACAATCAATACGTCATATCCATTGAGATTGGATACGCCGTATCGAAATTCTAGGAAGACAGACTCGATAAAAATTAAAAAATAACATTACAGGTTGTCTCCCGGTAAGCACTTTTGTTTACAACAAAGTCTTTAAGTTAGACTTGTCTTCAGCTCTTTACTCCATCTCGTGCACCCTCATAATTTTATAATGGTTTTCCGCTCTTGAGTCCACAATCATCATGCAAGTCACATAAGTTATAATAGACGTTTGCTGAACTTACTGCCGGGCTTCATTTTATCTACCTTTTAAAGGTGAACCAGAAAATGTTATATACCTATCAACAAAAGAATAAGCTGTCAAGTTTTAGATACATTATGATAGTATTAAAGTACAAATAGATAACATGTCCACAAAAAGGTAAACTCAGGAGTGTCAAGGTAAGAGAGATCAAGGATCAAGCTAGTCGTTAGTGTGCGGGGCTACTGAGGTGCTGGTCTCATCGGTCCTTCATCCGATGCATCTCTGGTATGGTATCTAATAATCACCATAACTCGTGTAGGTCATCACACTCACATCCAGTTGTTGCGATAGACGACCAACCGTCCATGTAACAAACCTAGAAAAGTCTCGGCTCATCCCGTCTTAAACTGCACGCCGCTCTCCCAAGCTCTCGCGTAATCTATGAACCTCTTCCTCTAATTCACCATCCTCTATGGCATGGTCCTAGGTCCAGGAGCAGCTGCAGTAGGTGTCTGAGGTGCCTGTACGGGTGCTGGATTAGCCTGAACACCCTTCTCATGAACCTCCTAGTCAACCTGAACATCCCTAGCCGCAACATCCTGCCGCCTCTCTGGCCCTGGGGCTACCCAAGCTTAGGTGTCTCCTAGTCCATCAAAAATACGCAACCTCACCAGCTCGTCCATCTCAATCACCCTAAGCTCTCCAACCACCATTGTCAATCCCCATAGTCCCTCTTCAGTAACCAACCAAAGTGCTCAGCAAGGCGCCCCATAAAATGACCGCTAGGCATCCTAGCCCCACGCTTCCTCCAAGCATGGCTAGTGAATAAATCCTGCCCCTCAGCTCCAATATATACCATCCTCAGTCGATCAATCAATGTCTGCCTCCCTCAAAGTCTAAAACATGAACCCGATTAACCTGTCTACTAAATATCGTACCAAACCTCTCTTCAAAATCTTGAATAATCTTGTCAGCATACCCTTGGCCCTAATATCTGAGCCACAAATGCCTTTGAGCTCTGGGTGGTAGTGGTGCCATATCTGTAGAACTTAAACGTAGTTAGTACAAAAGAAAATTTGCTGACTAAAGGGTGAATATGGCGTATGGGAGATTACAATACGCCGTATAGAGGTTTATAAAATACCTCGTATCTAGAAGATACTCAATACGGAGTATTAAGGGTTTTAAGTTTAATAAACTGTATAGGAAAATCCAATACGGCCCATAATGAATACGATGTATTAAGATGATATGGGTAGGCCAATGGGATCCATATGGCGTATACGGATAATTAATACGCCGTATGGGGTCTCAAGGTGTTAATGCTTCAAATGTCCAATATGCCGTATTCAAAGACTGAATACGTCGTATTGGTTTTCACAAGTTTGGGTAAAAATGTCAAATACGCCGTATCCATATTAACTAGATACGCCGTATTGGATTTGCAGTTAAAAATCAAACAGGTTTTCCCATTCTTACCCGTTTGACCAATTAATCGTTAAACCCCAAAATAGTCTATCCCTCTTATCCTATCCTTCAATGGGGTGCATTGCAAAGCCTAAAGCTTATACTCTCAAAAATCCTAAACCCTAACAGTAAATCAAATCAAAAGAAAAATGAAAAAGGGGAAAAGGATGTTTACCTTATGATTGGAACAAGAGTATTGCAAGAATCAAACAATAGTAACGTGATCTCCCAAGATTTTAAAACGCAGTAAAATTTTGAGTTTGAGTGTGAAATAGTAAGAGTGAAAAAACTGATCGGGCGTATCTGTTTGGTTTTTATAGCCAAACTTGATACGCTGTATTAGGTTTTATCCAATACGTCGTATTGAAAGAAAATGTTGAGTTAGTCAACTTTTGGTAAAAATCTTTGATACATCGTATAGGCTTTAAGTCAATACGCCGTATCCACCTTGGGAGACCTTTTTCTTGAATTAACAAAGTAAAGAAAACATACCTTGGCTTCTGCAATTTTCTTTCATGTAAATACCATCCTTATAAAACAGCTTGGGGTCAAAGGGAATGCCAAATGACACATATAGATTTTTAATTATGAAAATTAATAGCATCCCTTCGTAAAAATACTTTTGAATCACGACTTTGATCATTATGATATAATCTTTCATGTTGAAAGGTTCACTATGTATGTCACGATTTGTCTCAAAATCCTTATCGAATACATCGGATTGGGTATCAACATTAGCATCAATACCATTTTTTGATTGTTCAATAACAATATCATCCGAAGATACATTGACTTTGATGCTATCATTTTCCAAATCTATTTTCAAATTATCGACATGAAATAATTTACAAGAAAACAAATTTTTGTCATATATGAAAGTGTAATCTTCATCGTAAGATTTATCAAATGATATTCTAAAGTCAATTTAATTGTCGTCAAGAGGACTTACCATAGGTTCGAACGAGATCTTGTGGTCAGTTGCCAAGGCATCATCAAAGACAATAGCTGGGAAATTGTTTCAAAATCATGGAAGTAGCTAATATTTTCATGATACCTGACCTTTCTGTATGTAACAGTTTCCCAATTAAACATCTAACCATGCCTACGAGATTTTTCAACTTCAAGCTCGATATATGCTTCCATGGTGAGATTTACATCATCCATTTCAACCTAACTAAATATACTAGACAAAAACAAAAAACAAATGCAGAGAAACAAAACAAGCAAGCACACGAAAACAAATAAAACACATAAAATTAAACTATTCTAGATTACTCTAAACCTAAACTAAAACACTAATAAAATAAAAATTAACAACTTCACTCTCCGACAGCGGCGCCAAAAATTTGATGTATCGTTGTGTGTAGGTATTATTTGTTATCAACTTTTACATTTATATTTTGCCGACTTTACCTAAAAACAACACTAACGGGCAGTATACTCGATTAGTTGTAGCTTCGCTAGTAAGTAGGGTGTCGATCACTAAGAGCAAGAGTGTTAATTCCTAAGTCTACCAGTATTTTAGTTATCTATGTTAGTTCTAATCTAAGTTAATTATAAGTTAAACCTATGTTAAACCTAATTCTAACGGATAGAGAGGGTTTTCAGTCTGAAAGACTGGCACGGGTGTTGGTGGTAACTTAAATATACTTTAGTCACGATAACACACACAAGCAGATAATCAGAATATAGAAGAGCGGTTAAGCTTATTTTATAGAAACTGTATTAACCATGATTAATCCAATTAAAACGCAAGTTTGTTTATTAATGCAATGATTGACTTATCTCGAGGGGTATATCATTCCTAGATTTAGGCGGTACTTCTTCCTAAAACCTATACACGCTAATTTTGTCACAATTAAACGCATCCGCATAAATCAATCTTTTGTTGATTATAATCTATCTTAGGAAAGCAATAATGTTGATCTTATTGAATCCTAGCTCAACGAGACTTTACTAACTTACTGCTTAACGACATCTTACATACTAGTAGTCCACTGTCCAAGTCCTTACCAAGGGAATCAGAACGTAATTTGTTGATCCCAAGTTACCTGCTAGTCTAACTTGTTCACTAAACCAATGGAATGGATAGGTCATTATTTGTGATCATATGATTCTAGATATATAAATTGCGGATATAGAGAGCTATCCTGGGATCTAGCTAGCTCTATATTTTGCATTTCTAGATCCAGTTGAATAATAGGTCGCATACTTAAGCATGTAAACGAGTATATATTTATAAACATAATCAACAATCAAAAATAAATTAAGCAATCAAAATAAACAAACCAAATATTAAATCTTCATAAACAGGGCTAGTACCTAAAGGCATCAGCTAATAACCATTATATCGAATACAAACATAATAAACGAATCAACTAAGGTAACCTAATCAAGTTAAATGAATGATACCAAAAATTGAACGAGTATTAGAGTATAGATGATTACAAGGTGTTTCCTATGGAATTAAGCGCGTTACTTGACCTTCTTTGCTCTTCTTGCCTTTTGAAAATCGAATTTTATGGTTAAGGTTTTGAAAATATGTTTAAGTACACCCTAAACTCGTGTTTAGGGATTTTGTTAGCCTTAAAATATGTTCACTTATCCTGAATTACATTAGTTCATAAATAGCTAAACACGCAAGGACTAGATTAGACTATTTAGTATATTTTAGTTGTGTTTGGACTATAAATAACCCTTCTATACTTCCATAGGAGGGTGAGGATTCATATTGTTTCATAAGTGTGTGTTGTTTCTCTCTCTAGAATACACACACATCTTTCCTTTCTCTCTCTAAATAATAAAATGGCTTCTTATTTGTTTAATCCTCCCCGACCTCCAGATCGTGTTTAGTTAGTGATATCTTATCATTAACATTTGGTATCACGAGCCTCGGGTGGTGGTTTAGTTATAGTCGTGCTTATTTGAGCTTATTTACTTATTCGATTTATTTTGTTTTTTTTGTTGGCTTATTCTTGATATCTCATCTTAAACCCTACGTCACAATATCAAACATAACAAATGTTTTTTTTGAAAGCTTTTAGTTATTCAAATGTTTTATTTATCTATGGGCTTAGCATTCTTGGGTTGTCAAAGTTTTTGCTTATTTATGTCTTGCACGTGGGCTTTAGTCTAGAAAATCATAAGTTTTATATTCTGTTGTTAAGATGTTTACTCATTTCAAAACCAAAAATTTCCTTTTATGGCAAATCTTTTTTTAGCTCATCACTGTTGTTCTAACGAATCTTATTTAGTGATAAAACAACTTATTCAAGCTTGTTATAGGCCCTCTAAATAGTAGCTTATTTTTCTTTCATTTTAGGTTTAAGCTTATTCTTACTTTTTAGCTTTTTTTCGTGGCTTATTCTTGGGGTAACCAAGCTTATTGTAGTGTTAAAGTAGCTTGTTTCAAGTGCTTATTTCTGGGTTAAGTTGCTTATTTTTGAGCTTCTTTGTTTGTGGTCCAACGCTTGAAGACAAAAGAGAAAGGACGATTTGTGTTTTGGCTAAAAGACAAGAAGTACAGTTTTTGTTTGTGTTCAGGCGAAGTATACAGTTCACCTAGGCGAAGTATACCACAGAAAACTTAGGTGAACTATACTCAAGTCACTAGGCAAACTATACGGTTTTCTTGTAGGCGAATTATACGTCAGTTCTTGGGCAAAGTATACCCTTCTAGTCAGGCGAGTTATACATAAAAAACGAGCAATTTATACATCTACTAGATTGGGCGATTTATACACTGGCCAAAACAGGCGATTTATACCATCAAGCTAGGGAGAGTTATACCTCCTCTTATGTAGGCGATATATACACCCTGGCCCAAACTGTGTCAACTCGGTAATTACCAAGTTGACCGGGTTAACTCAGTCAAAGATGAATCAAGAACCAAAAGAGTAGAACAATATGACAAAGAGAAGAACAGACTAGATTTACATTAATCAAAACCCTAAG